>JAWPHD010007242.1:0-27500 GCA_037043455.1 Cyrtodaria siliqua
TCCCTGTTTATTTTGAAGTCAGTAGTTGAAAGGTCCGTTACCATGACCGGAAAATGAAAAGTCTTGTCCACACAGTTTTTCCTTTTACCTAAAGCAAATTTCATAAAACTTCATTGGTGGACAGTGGAAAGAGGATGATCCGTTTGATTTTTAGGTCAAAAGTCAAGTTCCTGCTGACATCCATTATCAAACATTTATAAACAAGGATAAGCATATGGTACAACACACATGTTATAATATAACTATATATGCCCTATAAAGATAACAGACGCGCACTTTTCGGATTCACGCGTACAGTGTTTCACAACACCACAAACCATTGACACAATTTCATGTCCACATATTTATGTTATGCAATCTTCGAGTTTACACAAAATCATGTTTGTTACTGACAGTAGCATGTCTGTTACTCGTCAGTCATTTACCCGAGTCGCCCCCTCAGTTTCAAACGAACAGTTAAAAGAATATACTTCTTTCTGCCTGTTAAACTTATATTAGTTTATCGCTTTTTCTGATTTCGAAAATTAACTCTGCAACGTATCATGATTTCATTTTCCGATATACCGTTGCAACATTGTAAAATAAATTGGGCACTCTGACATTAACCCAAAGCATGTATAGATCAAAAATTTAGTGTAAAATACATAGACACATACATTTTAAATATATGTGTTTACATAACAAAATTATTTAATTGTTTCTGTAGCCGGTGGTCTTTTTAAATGAATATGAATGTTGCCGTCTTGGGTCGGAAGGCCCTGTTACTTAATTAGTACTTGTCTCCGTTTATTGAAATTCAACATATATACAGAGGAGAGATGTATCTATATGATTTTGTTTTTATTCTCGCTTCTAAAATGACGAAATAAATCGATTTAAATAAAAGGCGCATTCTCAGCAATACACAACGTACTGTTTGCGTTGGTGGGGAAGCCGACGGGGTAATGGAGGGATACAGTCATACTACCGTAATGTTGCTCTCATAAATACTGTGAACATACTACATCAATAATATAACAACTACTGAACAATGCTGAAATCGATTTATCTTTATAAATGAATTCATAATTCCACAATTTTATTCCGTGCGAACATCGATTTGAAACGTGGAATCGGCGTATTTAAGCAATTACGGTGTACTTCGTTAATTTTCGGGGTGGGGTCGGGGGGGGGGGGGGGGGGGGGGGGGGGGGGGGGTTGAAAGGACTTGCCTCCGGTACATATCTACAGAGGAAAAATGTATTTACGCGTACATGCTTTTTTCTGTTCTAAATGATGAAATAAATCGAATTTGATTAAACACTGCGCATTCGCAGCTATATACAACTTAATCAATACGGTATAGAGGGTGGTGGGGGTGGCATGAAGGGCGGGGTTGCAGGGATACTACCGGAATGGTGTCCTTGAAAAAAACTGCGAACATTCTACTCTAATAATTCATTAAATACAGAACAATGTTGAAATCAATATATCTCTTAAAAAGGATTTCACAATTTCATGGTTTTATATCCCGCGTGTACATAACTTCGAAAGGCGATTGTTTATTATTTATAGCGAACACGGTGTACTTTGTTAATTTTGGGGGGGGGGGAAAAAGTACTTTTTTCTGATTGACTTTAAATTTTGTTTTTTAATAGTAGACATGTCAATGAACACTTTCAAGAAAAAAAAATCATTTTCGTTGTTAAAACTTCATTTTTTTGCAAATTTTTCGGATTCAGAAAATTAGCACTGCAATATATATTTTCACCATCCTCATTTCCTTTCCCGACGTACCGTTGCAATTTGGTCTGTTAAAACCTATTCCGAGCACTCCGGCATAAACAAAAAGCATGTATAGATCAGAAATTTAATCTGGAATGCATGGATACATACATTTGAAATATATGTATTGAAATAATGGAATTATTTCATTTTTTGTGTACCCAGTCGCGTCTGTAAATGTATATGCGTTATGCCGTCTTTGAGTCCGTGGGTCATGTTAGTTAATATTGGGGAAAAAAAAGTACTTGTCTCCGATTTCATTAAAATTTTGCATATGGACAGAGGACAGATTTATCTATGCGTACATGCATTTGTTTTTATTCTCGCTTCTAAAATGACGAAATAAATCGATTTTGATTTAAAAGCGCATTTTTGGCAATTTAAACCTTAAAACAACCTAAATTCATCCCTTTGAAAAATACCTTTAACTATTAATGGGAATTACACAAAGTGTACACCAATTATGTTCAACCAATGTAGTTTGTGAATATTATTACTTTAACAACGATCTTCGATTGTTTTTTGTCATAATCACAGTTTATAAATAAGAGGTGAATAAATCTGACCAGTGACAATTTTCCCAATAATGTCATTTTGTTATCGATTTTATCACGTGACCTTGTTTGATAAATATTCCTACGCCATAGGGCTGGCGTTTCTACTGCTACTCCGATATATCATATAACGTCTGCCTATTCAATAGTTTAAAGCATTTAAAGGGACACCTGGCAATCTTGATTTTTCAAAAACTCGTGGTGTCCCATTAGTTTTTATACACAACATGCATTAGTTCAATCATTAATGATAATTATAAGAATAGTCATAAACCAAATTGTTTTTGCATAGTACTGAATTTTGATAATATTGCACCAATAATATATTTCAACATTTGGTAAAATAGCTAAGAAAAGTAAAAATTCTGAATTTTATTTAATGATATGCAAGCCGGTTTAAAGTCAAAATGTTACTTGATAAATAAAAAGAGAAGCGAATATTGATGTTTGACCACCTGCTATCTTCACCGCGTGCACGTCGCTGTGTGGGTACTGATGACACTCATGATGTTTGTATAGGGGTCGCCTTGCCAGCCCTATACGCCATTACTGGTATGAGCACTTTATTCGCGTATTGTGGTCAATACTGGTATTATTACGGTGTAGTAGCTTGAGTGTCATTTGACCGAGAGAGAGGATGTGTCCTGCGTCCCGTCACAGCACACATCATCTGATGGCCACACCGGAGTTTGAAGTCAGAAGTCCGGAGCCGAGAGCTACACCGCCACAGCGGATCGACGCCGAGGATAGAAGACTGAAAACCGAAGACGGAAGATGGCCATCGGGTGGTTTTTGCGGCGCAGGGGTCATACTGTGATGGGTGTGGCCCTAAAGGGGATCGTTTGAACAGTAGCGGATGTAGACAGCACCACTAGACGTCGTCCAGATCCCCCACCTCACCGCCACAACGAAAACCACAGAGCGAAAGCGACAATTACCAACATATGATCAACAGAGACGACTACACAGCAATACAGCAGCACCAGATCAACCAACACACTCATCTAGAACAGTCCAGACTCTATTGTGCCCATCGCTTAAGGGAATCTCTTGTCGTGTTCGTTGGCGGAAGGACTATAAAACTTAGAAGTACACACACACACAAACGATGTTTGATAAAAATAAGATTGCCGTGTGTCCCTTTAAGTATAAATGTCGTCTGTTTACCTCCTAGATTCCATACGGCTTGCGGAACGTCGGTGGGTCTACCCAGGTGCCCGCCCGTGCACGAAAATTGCCCGGAGGGGCGCCTGGGGTCTTCCTCCACCAGTGGAAGTTGGAAAGTCGCCATATGACCTTAGCTGTTGGTGCGACTATAAAATTCAATTCAATTAAATACTTCATAGATTAGCAGTAGGAACGCCAGCCCTATGGCGTAGGAATATCGATCAGACATGGTCACGTGATAAAATGACATTTTCGGCAAAATTGACACTGATCAGATTTCTACACCTATTATCCACTCTATACAATGTGCGAATACGTAACCGGTATTTAGCATAACTAGATACAGTATTTGTGTCTATTGTTCAAAGCAGAAGAAATTATTTTAAAAAAAATCCGAATTAAACTTCCCTCAAATACATTTCGCATGTTGGTTGTACGTTTTATACGTAGTACGGTATATGACAATAAGCCCGTGTAAAGGTTGTGTTCCTGCCCGATAAACCGGTTCTTCTGTTTACACAAACACACCCAATTTATTTAAGCGGTATACATTTTTGACGATTAAGGTACTGTTTAAATATTTGTTTGCTATGTTTTAAATGTTGTAAATGTAGCGTATGATGTATCTCTTCCATCAATTCCAAAATATTGTCTCCGAGCCCTTTCTTTAGGACGTTATAGAGAAATGTATAATTATGAAAGGTTAGTTTTTGTTCATGCATTATTTTAACGATGCCTATATTTTTTTCAACGGTCCACTCTCCAGTAGGAACGCCACGGACCTATAATATATCAGTTCTGTTCGCATTTTAACTCCGCGAACATGGACTATTTCTTTGTATTTTACGGACTATTTTACGAATTTTCAATTAAAACAGACGCCATTTTTTTACACCCGATATTGGGCGCGCTACTTCGGCGAGCACTACGGGTACCTATGGAGTCTAACAACACGCGTACAGGGTTTCATACCGTATATTATGTAAACACTAATACCTTACCGGACGAAATAACGTCCCATTATGTGTCAACACGATGCAGTGTTGGTGACTGACAGGTCACCGTGACATAACTTGACACGTGAAATTGACATGTTGTTGCAAGTTGGATTTGGGATTATTGTCTGCTGCTGGAGGTCTATGATCAAGGTATTTGTTTTGTCATTAAAATGTGTTTGTTAATAAACAGTACACACCACTTTTAGATCGTGCATATTTAGACATTGGCCAAATACAGTGCCTAAAAAAGTAGTGTATACTGTATAATAGAAAGTTCATAATCACTGTAAGTGTTTTTCGTGTACTCCGATCTTTCCAGTAACTGGATGTACTGTAAACTGTAGAGCGTTTCGCGGAATAAAACAATTGCTAGAAGAAATGCTATCAATGTCCCCCGCACCCCGCCCCCACCCAAGTACGGTAGATGGGGGTGTGGGGGTAGATGGAGCTTGCATACCGAAAACAAGGAGGGGGTAAGAAAACTAGAACCCCCCTCCAACCCCACCCCTCAGATGCGTGAATGTAAATAGTTAGCGTTGTCTCTATATCGTTATATTATCCCCATTTTCTCGCACATTCGTGAATACATAACCCGATACAACTACCATTGAAACAATGTAATTTGACTGAAATCGGTCAGATTCATATTTATGTACAGTAAAGTTTTGAGGCAAGGAAGTGATTTTGAATTTACATTTATTTACATTTACTACATACTTTCTGTTGCGAAAAAACAACGCAATTTCGAGAAAGTACATTTCACTTAAAAGCCTTTAAGACGGTGGAGCTACTACGCTTGCCTCCAGTGTGTCTCAAAAGAAATGACTATTCCATGGGCTGGAAATATGCTGTGAAAGTGGAACAATGTTTTTAATGGATCTCCAGTTGGGCTACATTATAATTTACATGTATAATGAATGATGAGAGATCTTTTTATTACATTAACCGTGTTATTGAGCACAAGTAGTATTCATGCTTTATTCAATTTAGTTATTCTTTTATCTTTTCTTTTTTAAATATGTTACATTATGTATAACAAAGGATAAACTATGTCTGTTTGATCATTAACATTGGATTGATGTTGTTTTCAGAGAGGCCTCAAATGTGAATCGTGCCCTTGAGCAGCTGTAAGTGAATTGATACTGACGACATCAGAATGTCAAGCCGTATTAAATGCCATTGGATCATATGGAGGTAAGAGTCTTTTTAAAAAGTGTTTGCACTTGTGTAGTTCTTTAAATGGAGCTTGTGTCAGCTTGCCCGGTGCTGTTCAAAGTTAGAGTAACAAATAAATCAGTGATAGTGCAGCGTGATTGTCATATGACTACATGTACTGGATACATGCGAAAACAAGTTGTGTTAAAGGGACACTAGGCAGTCTTTATTTGTTTAAAACTTCTGGAGTTCGGTTAATTTTTCTGCATAGTTTGCATTTGTGCATCATTAATATTATTTATTAGAATAGTTCAGAAGAAATTGTTTTACACATTACTTACTGTTGATAATAGTGCACTTATAATATAGTTAAGTATTTGATAGAATAGCGAAGACAAAATGAAACACTTTTATTTAACTTTTAATGCAAGCAGTTTTAAATTTAAAATGTTACCAGGTTAACAAATGGAGATGCTAATGTTAAATCTTGATAAATACTTCTAGATTGCCGTGTGTCCCTTTAACATCATCTAATTGGTCTATGTGATGGGTCCCCAATTTATTAAAGGGACACAGAGCAAATTTCCAATCTTGTGTCTGTTTTACACATTTTCACATCAGAACAGACCACACATCTACAAAAGTGTCTTCTCAACTGCCCTATTTAATCATGCTTTATTTCTAAAACTAGCGGCATCACCAGGTTTTGTGAGAGAAAATAAATAGTTGTATATTAATGTTTTCTCCCCATGTAAAATGACCTTACTAAGTCAAATATCCTATGAACAAAACGTGTAAAATTTAACAATTTTAGATTTTTGGCAACACTTGTATTTTATTCCCCTTCTAGTAAAAATGGCTTATAGAGCATTGCACCCTCTGTCAGATTTAACTTTTCTTATAATAGATTCTTGCTGTACTGTTGGGTGAAACATACATTAAAATGGTTCTATAATCATGTCAGTTCAATCATATACTCGTATGATACACAATATAATATGTATTGACCCTTTACTTGATGTGCCATTTACTCAGTTTGGGTCAAGGGACGTTTATAGCATATCGGCTTTGAATCCAGTGAACACGGATTCAATTCTTACTGGCGCCAATGGGTTACTTCGATGTGTCCTGCTAGCCTCGTTCGTCTGATGGGAACGTAAACCGGGTGGTCCTGTGTATCGGAGTCTGTCCTCCAAGTACGTTAAAGAACCATAGGTATCTAATCGGTAGTAAGCGTAGGGCAGGGTTCCTGGATGCCTATGTATCTTTCCTCCTCTCTTTGGTGCGGCTCGAAATAACATAAACAACGTGTTGATGAGGCGTTAAACAATAATTAAATTTTAAACTGTCCCATTCCCCTAAACATGCCCTAGCTCCCCCTCGCAACACCTGATTCAAATTGAATACTCTGCTCTACTTATATTAACTTTTTATTCTGTGTCTTTCTTTTCTTTCAGTCTGTACGTCATGTGGAAGAAGACTCCATGTACACAACTGGCCAGAGTCAATGCTGAAGTTAACGTTCGCTCAATTATTTGCTTAATAAAGTATACATATGAACTAAAATATTATCTTTATGTTTATGTCTTCCACCACAAAGTGGTAGGTGAGACAGATTATATTTGGCCTTTCCGTTCGTCCGTTACAAATCTTGTCTGCGCTATTTGTTGGATTTTGACGAAACTTTGTACAAACTCTTAAATTATTACTTTCTCTGAAGCTAATTTCATAAAACTTCATACTTTGAAATGATAATCCCTGTTTATTTTGAAGTCAGTAGTTGAAAGGTCCGTTACCATGACCGGAAAATGAAAAGTATTGCCCACACAGTTTTTCCTCTTACCTAAAGCAAATTTCATGAAACTTCATTGGTGGACAGTGGAAAGAGGATGATTGTTTGATTTTTAGGTAAAAGGTCAAGTTCCCTGCAGACATCCACTATACAAGGATAAGCATATGTTACAACACACATGTTATAATATTAATGGTATAATATATGAATATTTTCTTGCACAATGTTGAATCCGGTAAAACAAGTGGTTTTGTTCACCGGTACTGTCGCCTGTGAACCAAACCACTTGTTAAATTACAGGATTCAACAGTGTGTAAGACATATTCCGATCATCCATTTTTTTTTTTTAAAATCATAAATTAAAAAATAGATATATTAAAACAAACAAAACATGCTATTTGATGAAAACAGACGTATTCAAATTTTCAAAGTAGCAATATTCGCAGAATATAGTAGATTTCAACTACTGAAAACAAACATGTATTTTTTTTCCAGGAAATAATAATTCTTTGAATATAGTATATATGTTCAGGGAAATGTTTAATATGTCTGTTTTCAAATACTACAGATCGTAACGCACCGCACATGTATATTCAGTATTTACTTTCAATGTAGTAGTGAGTATGACTGCGTTCTGGGACCATATAAATATAAAAGAATAATATATATAAATATGTATATATAACTATATATGCCCTATAAATATAAACGACCCGCACTTTTTGGATTCACGCGTACAGTGTTTCACAACACCACAAATCTGGCAAGTGCTCCATTGACACAATGTCATGTCCACGTTTATGTTATGAAATCTTCGAGTCTACACATAATAATGTTTGTTACTAGCAGTAGCATGTATGTTACTCGTCAGTCATGTATTTACTTGGTTATAGGGACACATGCCAATCTTGCTTTCTTTAAAACTCGAGTCGCCCCCTCAGTGTTAAACGAACAGTAAATAGAATATACTTCTTTCTGCCTGTTAAACTTATATTAGTTTATCGCTTTTTCTGATTTCGAAAATTAACTCTGCAACGTATTTTGCCGCCATCATGATTTCATTTTCCGATATACCGTTGCAACATTGTTTGTTAAAATAAATTGGCCACTCTGACATAAACCCAAAGCATGTATAGATAAAAAAGTTAGTGTAAAATACATGAACACATACATTTTAAATATATGTGTTTACATAACGAAATTATTTAATTGTTTCTGTAGCCGGTCGTCTTTCCTTAATGAATATGAATGTTGCCGTCTTTGGGTCGGACGGTCCTGTTACTTAATTAATACTTGTCTCCGTTTATTGAAATTCTACATATATACAGAGGAGAGATGTATCTACTGATCTATATGATTTAGTTATTATGATCGCTTCTAAAATGACGAAATAAATCGATTTGAATAAAAGGCGCATTCTCAGCAATACACAACGTATAATTGTGTACGGGTTGCAGGTGGGGAAGCCCACGGGGTTGGAGGGATACTACCGTAATGTTGCTCTCATAAATACTGTGAACATACTACATCAATAATATAACAACTACTGAACAATGCTGAAATCGATTTATCTTTATAAATGAATTCATAATTCCACAATTGTATTCCGTGCGAACATCGATTTGGAACGTCGATTCGACGTATTTAAACGATTACGGTGTACTTCGTTAATTTTCGGGGGAAAAAAGTACTTGCCTCCGATTTTTTTTATATTTTACATATCTACAGAGGAAAGGTGTATTTACGCGTACATGCTTTTGTTTTTCTCTCTCGCTTCTAAAATGATGAAATAAATCGAATTTGATTAAAACTGCGCATTCGCAGCTATATACAACTTAATCAATACGGTATGGAGGGTGGAGGGGTGGAATGAGGGGCGGCGTTGCAGGGATACTACCGTAATGGTGTCCTTGAGAAAAACGGTGAACATTCTACTCTAATAATTTATTAAATACAGAACAATTTTGAAATCAATATATCTCTTAAAAAGGATTTCACAATTTCATAGTTTTATATCCCGCGTGTACATTAACTTCGAAAGGCGATTGTTCATATTTTAGCGAACACGGTGTACTTTGTTAATTTTGGGAAAAAAAAGTACTGTTTTCTGATTGACTTTAAATATTGGGTTTTAATAGTAGACATGTCAATGAACACTTTCATGAAAAAAAAATCATTCTCGTTGTTAAAACTTTTTTTTTCTTCTTTTTTTTCGGATTCAGAAAATTAGCACTGCAACATATATTTTCACTATCCTCATTTCCTTTCCCGACGTACCGTTACAATTTGGTTTGTTAAAACCTATTCTGAGCACTCCGGCATAAACCAAAAGGATGTATAGATCAGAAATTTAATCTGGAATGCATGGATACATACATCTGAAATATATGTATTGAAATAATGGAATTATTTTTATTTCTTGTGTACCCGATCGCGTCTGTAAATGTATATGCATTATGCCGTCTTTGCGTCCGTGGGTCATGTTAGTTAATTTTGGGGAAAAAAAAGTGCTTGTCTCCGATTTCATTAAAAAATTGCATATGGGCAGAGGAAAGATTTATCTACGCGTACATGCATTTGTTTTTATTCTCGCTTCTAAAATGACAAAAAAAATCGATTTTGATTTAAAAGCGCATTTTTGGCAATTTAAACCTTAAAACAACCTAAATTCATCCCTTTGAAAAATACCTTTAACTATTAATGGGAATTACACGAAGTGTACACCAATTATGTTCGACCAATGTAGTTTGTGAATATAATTACTTTAACAACGATCTGTGATTGTGTTTTGTTATAATCACAGTTTATAAATAAGAGGTGAAGAAATCTGACCAGTGACAATTTTCCCGATAATATCATTTTGTTATCGATTTTATCACGTGACCTTGTTTGATAAATATTCCTACGCCATAGGGCTGGCGTTCCTACTGCTCATACTCTGATATTAGGTGAGGCTTAGAAAAGGAAGCATGGCGAATAACTGATCGTTTGTAAAAATGATATATTGCTCTGTAAACCATCTCATCATATCATGTATGCCAACTAGTTTAATACATTCCAAAACAATGATGCTTTGCTGTTTGGTTGAATGGTAGTGTACGTTATTTTCAGCACATTTTAGACCATATATGTTTGTAGTAGTGGCAGACCACCCAGTTCATGTAGTGTCAATAATAAATTCCATTGGCCTATATATAGTGACGCCCAAGCGCTTGGTCGAGCATTCAAGGAGCATTGCCTGTTGAGAAAACCCCTCTGTTTTAGTCGGTATTCCTTATCGTAATCCTTACCGTAATCGTTACCGTAGTTAGTTGTACAGGTCTAATATACCGTTTGTACAGGAATCAGGATAGTAACAATTATTATACAAGTAATTAAAAAGTTTACACAAAATTGGTGACAATATATTATCAGCTTCAATAAATATTTCGGGTATCAATAGGTCTGCTCCCCCACTTTTTCTTCTTTTTAAACTTTTAATTGATTTTTGAACCTCGTCTATGCTAAATGCACAGTCAAGTTGTTCAACAACATTTATATGCAAGTCATCTTGATCTAAGAATGTTTCGACATCCGCATTTTTGTATATATCGTCTGCCGAGAATAAGTCTTTAAAATGGTTAAAAAAATCATCCGCAGAAATATTAGTATTATATTTATTTTGTTTTTTAAATTTACGAACATAGTCCCAAAACTTCTTTGGTTCGTTTTTGGCAGCATTATGTAGCATGTCTTTTTGATTTTTTATATTTTGCTTTTGCTCGCCGTTTTGCTAGTTGGAAAATTCTACGTTTTAAGATAACCAAATTTACAGATTCCAGTGTCCTTAATTGTCGAACCTATTATTCGCTGATCGCAACTCACGTCGTGCACGTTCACATTCATCCGTATACCACGGACTGACATACTTACAATAATGGGTTAGTTTGTGGAGGCTTTGTTCAAGTCACATACCTGTAGTCGCCGATATGGAGATGACAGGAAGGTAAAGTGAAGAATTAAAAGATCTGTATGAATACAGATAAGTTTTTATTTGGTCTTAGGTATACATTATTATACATGTTAAAGGGAACATATTCAAGCATTTTCAATTAAACGATTTACACCTGAGCTATTACAAAGGGAATTTCAGTGAACATACAATATAATATAAATGTCTTATTTACTTAAAGTTTACAAGTGATTATCATATGGGCCCTATTTATGTTCATGTTTTAATTGTATCAGGCTCCAAACCGCTTCGGAGTTGCCGTTAAGGCAATCAACTTTGCATTTTAAATGAATTACAAGTGATCTTATCAAAATATTTAATTTCTTTACTTTATTATAATACTCAAAAATATAAATGGGTGCAGAAACGTCTAGGGTAAAAATTAAAATAGATGCCGAAATGGTTTGATGCCGAAACGTCTAGGTGCCGATTCGTCTAGGGGTCGAAATGGTTTGGTGCCGAAACGTCCTGAATCGATCTTGATCACACAGACGCAAAAACTTGAGAATTGTCTGCATTTATTAATAAGCATTTTTCATGCACTGATCATTGGGTCCCTGCTTTAATCAATCGTGAACGCTCGGCCAATCCCGTCATTCTTCGGGATCTCGCCTCGTGTGTATCACGGCGCTTCGGTATGTTCAAAATCTTAACATTCTGTTAGCCGGAAGGCAACGGCACAGAAAATAGTGCACTGTTGCTACATAAACAGTATGGCCGCTTGCCACACGTGTTGATGTATGATTTGCGTTGCATGTTTGTTATTTACAATAAAGATGAAGGTTTTATCACTACTTTCACGTAAATAAACTATAGAAAGAGCAATCGGCTAAATGATATTGCAAAATATTGAAGTTAACTTTGATTTTGAATGCAAATTCGTTTTGGCGGGAATCTGACGCGCGTCACGCTAGTATGACGTAACCAATATGGAAACCTGCGTAATACATTCGAGTCATGCTGCGAAGCAGTGTACGAGATGTTGCGAATGTGCTTTAATAAGACTAATATACTATATACACAATAGTTTTCGACTAGAAAAATAAAATCTTTGACATGAGAGATGATTTTAGTTAATTAGGTAATTTTCCGATGAAAATCTTATTGTGTAAATGCTTTAAATAACTAATTCATCAGAGCTACCGTTACCATAACTTCGAAAAGCCTTTTCAAAAAAAGTGTTGTTGTTACCCTCATTTACATTATTTTTTCTTCTGCTACAATGACTATCAACACCTGATTTATATATACTTACTTAATATACATATACAAAATACATTACTTAATATTAAACTTGTTAAGAAATGTATCAAAGGAGGTTATGTCCCTATTATTTACTGTTAATCTCTTGTTGATCCAACTTCTTACACATTTGAACTGTTGGGCGTAATGTTTGAATAAAATAGCTATCACATCCACGAGTAGTTAGGGGCTTAATCGGATTGACATTTATGTTCATAATAAATGCATGTATACATTTTATGATCGTTTTTTTGTGTTTTACTTAACATATTATTAATGTTGGCTGGTTTGGTAGAGAATAGAGTGCGGAGGGGATTTCTTTATGTACACTGTCTGGTTTGACTGGAAAGATAATATGTTAAGTGTGAGGTTTGGCCAACACTATTACAATCTTTAATCCTAAAGCGGCTTTTGTGTCACGGACAGTGCTAAGAGCGTATCCATGTTGGCATACCTTTAATGTGTTAATGTCTCATTCTTTACTTCCAAATGGTCATTTATATATGCAACTGTTGTTTGTATTCACTTATATCATGAGTCTTTGTGTTTTACTTATATTGCCTATTAATGCTGCTTTGTTGGTTAGAGAATAGTTCATGGCGGGGATTTCTTTATTTACGCTGTCCCGTTTTATAGGGATGACAGTAGGGTAAGTGTGAGGTTTGGTACACCCTAGAACCTGGTTTAAACCCCCAGCGGCCTTTTTTGCCACTGACCGTTCCAAGACGGTAGTCCTATTGTCAACCCTTTTTGTGTTTGTAACGTCCTACACCTTTATTCTTTGTTGCCATCCATGTTTGTCCTTTTGTGTGATTTTAGGCTTACTGTGTTCTGTGAAGACTACATCTCCTGTTCGACTTTTAACTTATTTTTACTGTATTCAGGTGATGGAAAAGATACAAAAAATGTTGTATCACATGTCATTAGGGTGTTAATTATTCGTTATGCAAAACAGGTATAGTGCACAATTATGGATTATCCTATACATAGATTTTACCATGTATAACCCAATTAAAGTTGCATACATGCAAAGTAATTGCCTCATTTATATGTTATAATATGTTTGACAACATCTGGTATAAAACTTCGTTCAAATTTAGTTACTTTTGAGATTTAAACCTCAAAACCGTTCAAATTCGAGGGTTAATTTACCCCACCACCTACTTATTTAGTGTATCTCACTTGTTGGATTGGATGTCCTTGGGGTTTTTGTGTTTCCATTTTAGGGTGCTAACTCATAAATTATATATGATAGACTAAGACCAACAAGATGCGACACAGTCAGCATTTGCAATAACTGCAGTTTTGGGGTGAGAAAGTTATATACTGAGCCAAAATAAAAACACCAGCTATTAATGCTGGTATGGCATATATGTAAAATATACATCTGAAAAGCTACAGAACAACGTGTTACGAAATAAAACAGTTGCATATTTGAATTCACAAAGAAGAATTTTCAAAAGGTCAATGTTCTGTTTTAAACTGCTAAAAAGTGAAAAGGTGTTGAAAAATAAATAGTAATATGCATTTTTATCTAGGTCAAACATTTACTTAGACAGGAATGGAAATCTGTTAGTACACTATAGGCTTCCTTTGAATAGTTCAGTTATGGTTTTGTTATCACATCATTTCTATTAATAATTGATCTTATAACGTAAATGATGTTTTGTGTTCATTATTTTCTAATTTTAAACATGTCGCTTTAATAAAAGAAAAGAAAAAAATCATCTTGCAGAAAATAACATAACCAAGTATGGATGTTTAGTGAGAGCAAATGCACATAATAAATGCAAATGCTTATTTAGCGGTGTGCATCGGTTTACATAGCACGTATTATCAAGCACCGATATGTTTGTATAGAATAGGTTAAAACAATGTGTTAAAATAAATTGAAAATTGAACTTACTTTCAGTACAGGAGTTACAGTAGATGGTTGGTCCTTCTAGATAACGGATACAGCGGTAACGCAACTTTATATAGTAATTCGTATAACAGATGTGTGTTGCATAAATATATTGATGTCACTCGTTTAATATACTTAATTAAATGTCATTAAAAGATGTAAGTGTCATTATGAACAGTGGCAGTTAAAGCTATCCCGCCAACAACAGGCACATTTTACAACAAATGAAAACCGCTTCTAAGCTTACTAACCATAACGTATATCTGTTACTTACAAATGTTGCAAATCTGAACTCTAAAACTATAATATAACCAACTCAATCGTCCAGGTAAAAAATCGCCCTTTCATGCTTCGAATTATGAGTTACTAACCCTAAGTTCATTTTACGCATACTCAATTGCAGTTATTTTAGGTACCCGTTACTACATATAGACTTTTAATTTGCATATATGCATTTACCTCATCACATGGACAGAGTTTGAAAGAACAGTTTTGTGTTGTAAAATGTACCTGTTGTTGGCGGGAGAGTGACTTTAAGGCTGTTTCAATGATTTATTTTACTTTTACAAAAGACATCTGTTCTGTACAAATGGGCGTTAATTATACGTATACCTTATCAGTTGATCTTTATGCAATATAATAGCATTTACGTATACAAATTTCATTACTATAATTGGCAAAGATGTCAGAGGACGTAACATGCACATATATTGACCATTGCAGCAGCCAGTGCCGGAATGATGACAAATCTCGAATGGGTATGTTGACTGACGATAGTGATTATGATGAGAGAATATTAATAATAAACGATGATGATGATGATGAGAGAATATTAATAATAAACAATGATGATGATGAGAGAATATTAATAATAAACGATGATGATGATGATGATGATGATGATGAGAAAATATTAATAATAAACGATGATGATGATGAGATAATATTAATAATAAACAATGAAAATCCAATTTTCCCATCAATAGTGTCCCTAATAACAAGCGCACCGAAAGGCTGTCGTCCCATTTATGATATACTTATTAAATCAAATGTACATCCAACATCTATAGCCAAATGGGGACAATATGGTATAAATATAGACAGAGATTGGAATGACATGTTCAAAATACCTTTTAAATGTACAAAAGATACCCGATAACAATGGTTTCAAGAAAAAATTAATCACAGAATTACTGCTACAAACATCCTTTTGACAAAAAATGAAGATGAAAAAACGATAACTCCTGTAGCTTTTGCACAGAGTCTCCAGATAACTCCTGTAGCTTTTGCACAGAGTCTCCAGAAACCATTACACATTTATTTTGGGAATGTAAATATACCAAAACCTTTTGGAATATTTTTAAGATTACTTGCAATGATAATAATATAATATTTCAACCGGAATGGACTACAAAAGTTATAATTTTTGGGTCTAGTGAATATGACAATGTTCTAAATAAACTAATTTTACATGCAAAATATTTCATATATAAATGTAAGCTAGACGGAAGATTACCATTGTTCGTAAATTTCAAACCACAAATTAAATACATATATCAAACTGAAAAAATAAACGCAATTAAAAGTTTTACATTTGATAAATTCGAAAAACCTTGGTTGACTTATAAATCCCTACTTAATAATTAGTTTTGTTTTAAATTTTAAGTTACACTGTGCAACACATCTAGCTTGTTTCATCTATCTTGTTCCTTCTTCTTGTTTTTTGTTTTGTCTTTTTTGACAAAGGAAAAATCGCAAGAAATGTGTAATAACTGTTAAGGTATGTTCCCCGCTGTTCCCACTGAATATGGAAGAGTCACCTCCATAGAAATATCTTGTCTTTTCTTTATATATTTAGTGGATAACACCATTTTTGTTTCACAGTCAACTGTTGGAAAACTCAGCAGAGATGGTATGTGGATCTTGTATAAAAACTGAAACACTCATAGTTGATTATGTTAGCATTGTATCTATCTACGTTAAACAATTCTTTATACAAGATATATATGCTGGGTTTTGAAAAAAACACAAATATTTCTTTACAATTATCAATAAAGGCGTATTAAAGTAACAAAATAAATATTTTGAAAATTTTGTAAATATCAAGATTTAAAGGGACACACAGCAATCTGGTGTATTTGTAAATACAATTTTTTTTATTTTTTTTGTGAAAGACCCTCAGATTGCAGAGAGCTCCTTCTATCAAAATTGTATTTTAAATCTTCTTTTGAATATTGTAAAGAAATATTAAAAAACCTCCCCATTTGTATAGTTTCTAATCAAGATATGCATTTTTTTTTTCTTCTAAATATTTTGAAAACTGTTCATATATAATAAATATTATGCATATTACATCTATATCTGTACGGTTTGTTGAGGGGTGGCCCACCCCGACCCTCACAGACCTATTACGGGGTGAATAAATGGATTACCCTTAATTTGGTGATCGAAATTAAAAAAATAAATAATAAACAATGATGATGATGAAAGAATATTAATTATAAACGAGTGATGATGATGAGAGACTATAAATAATAAACGATGAGGATGCTGAGAGAATATTAATAATAAACGATGATGATGATGAGAGAATATTAATAATAAACGATGATGATGATGAGATAATATTAATAATAAACGAGTGATGATGATGAGAGACTTTTAATAATAAACGATGGGGATGATGAGAGAATATTAATAATAATAGATCATGATGATGAAGAGAGAATATTATTAATTAACGATGATGATGATGATGAGATAATATTAATAATAAACGAGTGATGATGATGAGAGACTAATAATAATAAACGATGAGGTTGATGAGAGAATATTAATAATAAACGGTGATGATGTAAGAGAATTCTAATAATAAACGATGATTATGATAATGAGAGAATATTAATAATAAACGATGACGATGATGAGAGAATATTAATGAAAAACCGACTCAACTAAGGAATCTCTCTCTGTCAATGCTTTATATAATAAAGTTGATAACTTTCTCTGAAGATCTCAGCGATCCATGCATACTCTGTCATTTTAATGCAAGTTGCTTAAAGACAAATTTGAAGGAGCAAAGCATGCTTATTATAGCTATACAGCAATAACCCGTATTTTTAATTAATTTTCTAGTTATCTATAATAAGTTTCAGCTTATTTGAAATAGTATCATTTGATTGCTTACCTCTAAACATGTGGGTTAGGCCATTAAAATAAAGAGTCAATGTGGCTTGAAAGCCGAGATACAACGGAGAAAAAAAAAGTTTCAAAATTATAGTCATTTTGAAATTCCAAAATGGTCACCATAAATGCATCAGGTAAAATGGAAACATTCGTTTTCGCATTCAGTAGATCCCAACGTTTCAAAAAAATGTACAGGGTTGTTAATCTCCAATCAATTAACAAAATTACAAAGTGAACCGGATTAAGATCAGAATGCATTGGTCCTGCAGTTTCTGAGGATACTATATATTAGAGATTTTCCTATAATCTCTTCATACAAACATGGGGCCCTGGTTTGGTGCCATATTCCTATACTTGTATATATCAAAGAAGTCACATATTGAACATCTGTCAAATAAACAAAACGTCAATGGCACAATAGATGCGTCACGTTTTATGCCATTAATTAATATCACTACTTATGACATATGCATGTTATTCAGCTGCTAAAGGCAGCTGACTCTTATATGGGTTTAGAATATGTCTATGGTTAACAGACTGTGAATCATGTAGCCGACAATAAGCATGCATTACAACTTCAATTCCTAGGGAACCCGTCTAAAAAACTTGAATGGTATACCATATTTTTCAATGTTCAAAGCTTGCCGTTTTATTGCCTCAAATGACGTTTTCGTAGAGCAGTCTACTATAGTGTAGAATGCGGCAATATTTCCGGGATCTTCATGTCCGGGATTTTCTACGGAGCATAATGAAACCGTAAGTGAAACTGAATGAAACCGCAAGTATTGGAATGGAATAAGTGCAAATCTATATTTTAATGGAATAATACCTTTTTATGGAATAATACCCATTTATAATGCGGTATTCACGTAAATACCGCCGTGGTATTCGCTGCCTATATGGTTTTCATAATTGCACATGTAATGGTTAGGTAGCAATGAACAGTTTCTTTGAGATTTTTACTTTGATAACGCAATCTTATAATTACACAAGGTAGCATTGAGACGTTTATCTCTGTTGTAATGCACACGCTAACGCACACGCATCCCTTACATGTGAACACCTGTATTTCTGTGCTGATGTGTACTTCTAGCACGTCGTGTTCAAAAGCTGAATTGTAATCAGTATGTAAGGCAAATCAAGGTATTTGAACAGAGAGAAGCGAGGTCGCCCACCTTGATTCAAAATGTTTTGTAGGATCAACTGATGATAAAACTCGGGAAGAATGTGTCTGGTAAGAAAGAAAAAAACGGTCGTGGCGTGTTTACGTCAAAATTGTTTTTTTCAATATTGTTTTAACACCCGTGACTTGATATGTTATTATGTTAAACTTAGTTTCCAGTCCCTACCCAGATATATGCTATTTCCTCTCGGCAGCTATTTTACGCTTGAGTAAAACTTTGCTTGTAAATAGAGTTTAATAACCAGTGTTTTGAGATGCGGGAAATATCTCCCGAGGTAGAGAAATGGCCCCGATATAAGAACGAGTGCGGAGCACGAATTCTTATATCGGGGCCATTTCTCTAGCGAGGGAGATATTTTCAGTATCACAAAAACACTGGTTATAAGGGGATTTATCACTGGCGCGAATCGCCAGGGATGAAAATCCCCTTAACGGTATCAATTTTTGTTCACATACTATGAGTTTGAAAAAATGTATCCCTTTGGTTTCTGATTTCGGCCAAGTACATGGGATTCGAGCTTACGGAACTGGAAACCAGTCTCTACTTCCGCTGATAGGCATGGTAAATTCACTTCGGGCCTCTTCGGCGATGTCCCTTGTCTGGTCGCCATTCGCGACATCTCGCCATAAGTGAAGAATGATGGAATTGGCCGACTATGTACAATCAAAGACATCGGAACTATTCGTTATTTTCCGCAATTAGAAAGGATGAATCAATACTGGCCAGTAGTCTCGCCAGCTACTACTAATCGATGAATACGACTAAACAGAACTATTTTAATTGATTTGGGTTTTAAGAAACTCTATTTACTCTACTACTCAGGTCTTGCTAAGTATCACGAGTCGCGGAAACAGACTAACGCACATTAAATTATATACTAGTTAATGATGACGTTATCAAATTGTGACAGTGGCGGAGTGGTAAGCACACGCAGGATATCCGAGTTCGAATCTGCAAATATTATATTATTTTGTAATTATATTTTGTTTTTAAGGAATAAAATGAAAAAGAAAAGAAAATTAATTGAATGAATCTTCTAAAGTGAATCTTGGTCTTTGATTTAGATTAGTCACGATAAACCGAGAACAAAAAACCCTAATGGCTTCAGTTTCCAGCATTTCCATGAATAATTTTGACAATACATGTATTACTTTTTTGTTTAACTAAATAAGAATTTAAAACGCAGTTTATAATTAGAAAATTAGTTAAGAAATACATATTACAACCGAAACACTTTTACGATAAGGCTTTTCGCATGCACACCGGGCAAATAAGTTTAATAATATATTATTATTTGTTTCTGTTAAACGTAACATTTTGTAATGAAAACAAACGCACAGTGTTTTAATTTAGATTTATCGAATAAATTACAACCACTATTTTTTTATGTCACATTATAATTTTGTGCTTTGGACCACGGGTTTGAGTCATACACAGTTTAGCATGCATACATTCTATATGTGTGCTTATCTTTTATATTGTTTAAATCTACTAGTTACCTACTTCCCGCGATCAAGATGCAGAATTATGCTTTAAATATAGTCTTGCATGAAATGAAATATGTATCTTTTTAAATTACCTCGAAAATACTTACCCGTATAGGAAGTATAGCATGTGTATGTTAATCTGAGGTTTGCTGCCATGAAAGTCTGTATTTTATTATAACTGATACAAATGTGTTTATTTGTGTATCATACTCATTTTAACAAGAGTTGTCTCCTGGATAATTATGTTTATTTCTATTTTGAATGTTAATTAAAGTGCACGTTTACATTTAACCGATGATCGATTATAGGCTTTCATAATCGATCTTCATAATCGGATGCCTAACAAACCGATGATGGGTTTAAAACTTAAAGGGTTAACATTAAATATTTCAAAAACGTCTTTTGCAAAAGCATTTGTGTTGATGTTTGTGGTGCTAGTTAAATATGATGCCGAAATATTAAAGTTGGCATAATTTAGAATTAGGAACATCGAAAGCTGCAATAATTCAAAGTACTAACGTACTTAACAAAATCCCGGCGTGTTCTTAGACATTCTATCTAATGCATCACTGTCTGACGTCAACCAATCTTTCCCAGATCATGCGCATATACTTTTGGAGATATATTACAAACTAGACGTAGGTATTGGTGTAATAGAATTGTTGTTTCGTACACAACAAAAGTATATAAAAAAAAAAGAAAAGGAAAACTCCTAACCATAAAACCTTGGGCTTTTCCTTTTGTCTGTTATCAATGTTAACACTGTTAATAGGCATTACTTAGTTCACTTTGTATGTTGCGACATCGTTAATAATCTGACAATTGCATCCGATTACCTATGTTTATGCACCTTCGCAACATCTCGATTGATTCCGAAATCAGGAACTTTTATTTCAATTTTCATCCAACAACACGTGAATGTGAATCTCTGTCCTTTTTTTTACATAAAAAGGAAGATGAGTGAAATATCCTCAGTTATACAGTTTGATATTTTATGTTCGATCTCCATGTCAGCAAAATTGTGTGTACAGTATTTTTACAGCGAAAATGTCAAACTACATGTAACTCCAAAATATGTGTAATTTATAGAAATTATAATAAAAAAATAATTAGAACCTAGATCTATATATATTTACTTGTTTTTGAAAGAAATGTCATAGGATCTTGTCATATATAAGTTTTATCAAAAGTTGAGCATTATAACATACGTTTTTTATAGATTGAATCTTTTTTTTTTGTAAAGAAAAAGGTGGGATACGGTCCATATATATATATATATACTTTTAACAGTATTTTTAAAGTAAAAAGACGAATCAGGATTACAGTTGTTTGTGTATGTTTTCAAAGATGTGTATGGATATAGGTAATCGAAAAGTAATCTTTGTTTTTCAATAAATTTAATGTAATGAAAAAAAATGGTGAAAATGATCAGTGACTCTATTTTTCCTTTTTTTTTAGTAACATGTTGGAGTTAGAATGTCATTTTCAAAGACGTCTAGTACCAAAGAAACTTTAAGTATCAATGCAATACAAATCTCAGCACTACGGCCTTTCCAAGCCAACCCCACAATTGAAAAAATAAAAATCTTATTTTTAAATCAAAAGTCTACATTCTACTCCCGGTGGCAGAGCTACATGGAAACAGAGTTGTGGATAACGTTCCGACGCCTTCGCTCAATGCGTTTAAAAGTCGTTTAAACAAACATTGGTTACGACACTCCACTAAATTTTCTCCAAGTTTTATATATATTCTTAAACTTGAAAATGTCAAAACGTGCCAAGCCAACTGGATAAATCCCCATTTAGGCTGTGACTTTTTCATATTAAACTATATATTACATAATTTAAAATGATATTTTATTAATATTTCTAATGATTCACGCCTTTTTACACCAGTCTGCACGAGAATGCCAAGACGACGTTACATCATCCAAGACGGCGTCACGTCATACAAACAAAACAAGTGGAACCGGAACTCTTCGTTAATTTCCGTAATCGTTATTTCCTAGTGACGGAATCTGACGAAGAGGTCCGTAAAACAATCGGAACGTCATTTGGCATTTCCGCCACTGACGGAAAAAGCCGAGCAATGTTCCGTACTGGGAAATATCACCCACTGGGAGATATTTCCTAGTAGAGCAAACGAGTAGATATAGATTTTCTATTCCCAGTATCAGAGACAATTATGTAATATTCATATTTATTTAACTAAATATGCTGATATACTTAATGTCAACCAATATGTCCAATCATCCAAAACACCTGCCACTTTCAAACATTATTGACAACAATTATTCCCACTCGATATATTGCCAGTTTATGGTATTGCTAGTAATAGAATTTGCTGACTTGAACAGTACTTAATAAACAAGGACATCAAAATGCATGTGATAAAAGATGATTTATATTCTAATTAAAACTGAAAAGGTGATCTCTTGGAAGCAACAAACACAAACGAGAGATAAAAGTAGCAGACTCGGTTTTATTGAGTCTGTTTATGAGAGGTAATGTAAAGTGCAACACCTCTCACGCCTCCTAGCACCGGCTTAAGCGATATTCTAATTAAGATTAACACACGTTGCATTACACGTATACGATCAATACCAGGCGTAGAAGCAGGGGATCAGACGGAAAATGTGGACAAGAGAGCCAGGGGACAATGGAGCAATATGACCAGGCCAACAATTGACCATCTAACAACTGCATGTGTTGCGACCTAGAACATAAATATGCAATGGTTTGTGAAATGTATTCAAATATAGATAATGGATGTGTACATAGTGCAGCCATAAGAACGCAGTTTAAGCAACATATACATGGAGTATATATACAAGGACTATATACAAGGACTATATATACATGGACTATATATACAATGACTATATATACAAGGACTATATATACAAGGACTGTATATATACATGGACTATATATACAAGGACGATATATACAAGGACTATATATACAAGGACTATAGATACATAGACTATATATACAAGGACTATATATATACAAGGACTATATATACATGGACTATATATACAATGATTATATATACAAGGACTATATATACAAGGCCTGTATATATACATGGACTATATATACAAGGACTATATATACAAGGACTATATATACAAGGACTAAATATACATGGACTATATATACAATGACTATATATACAAGGACTATATATACAAGGACTGTATATATACAAGGACTATATATACAAGGACTATATATATACAAGGACTATATATACAAGGACTATATATACATGGACTATATATACAAGGACTATATATACAAGGACTATATATATACATGGACTATATATACAATGACTTTATATACATGGACTATATATACAATGACTGTATATATACATGGACTATATATACAAGGACTATATATACAAGGACTATATATATACAAGGAATATATATATACAAGGACTATATATATACAAGGACTATATATACATGGACTATATATACAAGGACTATATATACAAGGACTATATATACATGGACTATATATATACAAGGACTATATATACAAGGAATATATATACATGGACAAAATATACAAGGACTATATATATATGGACTATATATACAAGGACTATATATACAAAATCTATATATATACATGGACAATATATACAAGGACTATATATAGATGGACTATATATACAAGGACTATATATACAAGGACTATATATACATGGACTATATATATACAAGGACTATATATACATGGACTATATATATACAAGGACTATATATACAAGGACTATATATACATGGACTATATATACAAGGACTAACTATACATGGACTATATATACAAGGACTATATATACAAGGACTATATATACATGGACTATATATACAAGGACTGTATATACATGGACTATATATACAAGGACTATATATACAAGGACTATATATACAAGAACTATATATACAAGGAATATATATACATAGACTATATATATATACAAGGACTATATACACAAGAAATATATACACAAGGTATGTATACACATGGACTATAACCACAAGGACTATATATACAAGCACTTTATATACAAGGACTATATATACAAAGACTATACATGCATGGACTATATATACAAGGACTATATATACATGGACTATATACACAAGGACTATATATACAAGGACTATATATACAAAGACTATGCATACATGGACTTTATATACAAGGACTATATATATATGGACTATATACACAAGGACTATATATACAAGGACTATATATAGAGAGAACATACATAAATTGACTATATATACATGGATTATATACCCAAGGACTATATACACAAGGACTATATATATATATATATATACAAGGACTATATATACATGGACTATATATACAAGGACTATATATACAAGGACTAAATATACTTGGACTATATATACAAGGATTGTATATATACATGGACTGTATACACAAGGACTGTATATACAAGGACTGTATACACATGGACCATATACACAAGGACTATACACACGAGGACTATATATACATGGAATATATATACAAGGACTATACATACAAGGACAATATATACATGGACTATATATACAAGCAATATATATACAAGGACTATATATATATGGACAATATATACATAGACTATATATACAAGGACTATATATACATGTACTATATATACATGGACTATATATATACAAGGACTATATATACAAGGACTATATACACAAGGACTATATATATATATATATATATATATATAATATATATATATATATATATAATATACAAGGACTATATATACATGGACTATATATACAAGGACTATATATACAAGGACTATATATACATGGACTATATATACATGGAGTATATATACAAGGATTGTGGATATACATGGACTATATATACAAGGACTGTATATACAAGGACTGTATACAAATGGACCATATACACAAGGACCTTATACAAAAGGACTATACACACATGTACTATATACACAAGGACTATATATACAAGAACTATATATACAAGGACTATATACAAATGGAATATATATACAAGGACTATATGTACAAAGACTATATATACATGGACTATATATACAAGCAATATATATACAAGGACTATATATATATGGACAATATATACAAGGACTATATATACATGGACTATATATACAAGGACTATATATACATGGACTATATATACAAGCAATATATATACAAGGACTATATATATATGGACTATATATACAAGGACTATATAAACATGGACTCTATATACAAGGACTATATACATGGACTATATATACAAGGCGGGGCGTCCGTGGCCGAGTGGTTAACGTCTCTGACTTCAAACCAGTTGCCCCTCACCGCTGTAGGTTCGATCCCTCAGGGGCCTAGGAATCTTTATGTGAGGAAGCTATCCAGCTGGCTTGCGGAACGTCGGTGGTGTTCTACCCAGGTGCCCGCCTGTGCACGAAAATTGCCCGGAGGGGCACCTGGGGTCTTCCTCCATCAATGGAAGCTGGAAAGTCGCCATATGACCTTAGATGTTGGTGCGACTATAAAATCCAATTCAATCAATATATACAAGGACTATATATATAAAAGGACTATATACACAAGGACTATATATACAAGGACTATATATAAAAGGACTATATACACAAGGACTATATACATATATATATATATATATATACACAAGGACTGTATACACATTGACTATATACACAAGGACTATATATACAGAGACCATACATACATGGACTATATATACATGGACTATATACACAAGGACTATATACACGGACTATATATACAAGGACTATATATATAAAAGGACTATATACACAAGGACTATATATACAAGGACTATATATACAAGGACTATATACACAAGGACTATATATAAATATAATATATATATATACACAAGGACTGTATACACATTGACTATATACACAAGGACTATATATACAGATACCATACATACATGGACTTTATATACAAGGACTATATACACAAGGACTATATGCACGGACTATATATACAAGGACTATATATATAAAAGGACTATATACACAAGGACTTTATATACAAGGACTATATATACAAGGACTATACACACAAGGACTATATATATATATATATACAAGGACTGTATACACATTGACTATATACACAAGGACTATATATACAGAGACCATACATACATGGACTATATATACAGTGACTATATATACAAGGACTATATACACGGACTATGAATAAAATGACTATATATACAAGGACTATATTTACAAGGACTATATATACAAGGACTATAATATACAAGGACTATATATACAAGGACTATATATACAATGACTATATATACAATGACTATATATACAAGGACTATATATACACGCACTATATACATGACTATATATACAAAGGACTATATACAGACAGGACTATTACTAAGACTATTAATATATATATATATACAAGGACTATATACACAAGGACTATATATATATATATATACAAGGACTATATACACAAGAACTATATATATATATATATATACAAGGACTATATATACAAGGCCTATATATACAAGGTTTATATATACAAGGACTATATATACAAGGAATATATATACAAGGACTATATACACATGGACTATATACACAAGGACTATATATACATGGACTATATACACAAGGACTATAAATATACAAGGACTATATACACAAGGACTATATACTCATGGATTATATACACAAGGACAATATATACAAGGACTATATATACAAGGACTATATATACAATGACTATAATATACAAGGACTATATATTCAAGGACTATATATACAAGGACTATATATACAAGGACTATAATATACAAGGACTAGATATACAAGGACTATATATACATGGACTATATATACAAGGACTATATATACATCGACTATATATGCAAGGACTATATATACAAGGGACTATATATACAAGAACTATATATACAAGGAATATATATACATAGACTATATATATATAC
>JAWPHD010007242.1:32500-131833 GCA_037043455.1 Cyrtodaria siliqua
TTGAAATATGGCGTCATAGGGAAAATGATTGATATTGTTAAAGCTATGTATGAACATGTAAAATCAAGAGTTAAGTATGAAAACCAACTAGGGGATGCATTTACATGCTATTTAGGGGTACGTCAAGGAGAGAGTATTTCGCCATTTTTATTTTCGATGTATATTAACGACTTGGAAGAACATTTTGCTTTAAATGGGTATAATGGCATTGACACTGGAATGTTGAAAATATTTTTATTATTGTACGCGGATGATATTATCATGTAAATAAAACAAAGGTCATGATTTTTAAAAAAGGAGGCCGTTTGCCAAGGGGTTTAAATTTTAAGTATGGTGAAGTTGCTATTGATATTGTTAATACATTTGTTTATCTAGGTGTTGTGTTTTCTACCGGAGGGTCGTTTGTAAAAACATTTAACACATTAAGTGGGCAAGCATTAAAAGCCATATTCCAGTTAAAGAAATATACTTATAAATTTACAAATTTGTCAGTATCCCACATGTTGAGTCTATTTGATAAATTGATATTGCCTATATTAAACTATGGATGTGAGGTATGGGGGTTTGCGAAAGCAGATGAAATAGAGAGAACACATTTATCATTTTGTAAAAATGTATTAGGTGTAAAAATACGGACGCAGAATAACTTTATTTATGGGGAACTAGGAAGACAGTCACTCATTAATTATAGAATTCATAGAATTATAAACTTTTGGTTTAAGATTGTTGGGAGCAATGATACAAAGTACATAACCATTGTGTATAATATGATGTTAGATGATATGGCAAAATATCCTAACAAACAAAATTGGGCAAGTCAAGTTAAATATATTTTTGATAAACTTGGTTTTAATCATGTCTGGTTATTCCATGGCGTTGGAAATAAAACAGGTTTTATGTCAATTTTAAACAACGATTAAAGGATACATTTATTCAAAGTTGGAGTGAAGAATTAGTGAACTCAACCCGTGCTAGGACATATGTATTATTTTCAGAATTTCGCTTTCAACCGTATTTAATTTAGAAAATGTAAATTTAAGAAAATTCAGATGTGCTTTAAGCAGATTGCGAGTGTCATCTCACCGTCTTGAAGTGGAGACGGGGAGATGGTACAAACCACAAAAAATACCACTACATGAACGTAAATGTCAGTTATGTAACAATCTCGAGGATGAATTCCATTTCTTGTTTGAATGCACAATGTACAAAGAACTGCGTTTAAAATATATCAAACCATACTACTGGAAGCATCCTAATATTCTCAAGTTTACTGAACTCATGAACAATAACAATGTACGCATAGAAAGAAACCTTGCCATGTTTGTTTTTGAAAGTTTTAAAATACGTAATGAATTAATGTATAATGATACATAAGATTCTCCTCGTCAGCTCATTTGATAGGAGTGTTTGAATACTTCATTGCTATAACAAGTATACTTCAGTTGAACCATGCTTAATCACTTGATAATAGTTACTATGTATACTGTATCACCACCTATTGATATTTTGTATATTGTTAAATAAGCATTTGTGTACTCATGGGCCTATGGCCTTTTGTATGAAATAAACTATTCTATTCTATATACAAGGACTATATATACAAGGACTATATACACAAGGACTATATATATATATATATATATATATATATATACAAGGACTATATACACAAGAACTATATATATATATATATATATATTTATAGTTCTTGTGTATATAGTCCTTGTATATATATATATATATATATATAGTCCTTGTGTATATAGTCCTTGTATATATATATATATATATATATATATATACAAGGACTATATATACAAGGACTATATACACAAGAACTATTATTTATAGTTCTTGTGTATATAGTCCTTGTATATATATATATATATATATATAGTCCTTGTGTATATAGTCCTTGTATATATATATATATATATATATATATATATACAAGGACTATATATACAAGGACTATATACACAAGAACTATATATACAAGGACTATATAAATATATATATATATATATATCAAGTACTATATACACAAGAGCTATATATATATATATATACAAGATATATATACAAGGACTATATATACAAGGTTTATATATACAAGGACTATATATACAAGGACTATATATACAAGGACTATATACACATGGACTATATACACAAGGACTATATATACATGGACTATATACACAAGGACTATACATATACAAGGACTATATACACAAGGACTATATACTCATGGACTATATACACAAGGACAATATATACAAGGACTATATATACAAGGACTATATATACAAGGACTATATATACAATGACTATAATATACAAGGACTATATATACAAGGACTATATATATAATGACTATATATACAAGGACTATATATACAATGACTATATATACAAGGACTATATATACAAGCACTATATATATAATGACTATAATATACAAGGACTATATACACAAGGACTATATATATATATATACAAGGACTATATACACAAGAACTATATATATATATATATATACAAGGACTATATATACAAGGTTTATATATACATTTGAAAATAAGGTGTGAGACACCAATCACATATCGGGGTTCATAATAGGGGTACCGCCTAACGTGGTAAGAGGCTAAACAGCCGTAGAGCTTTAAACCAGGTCCTAGGGAGCACCAAACCGCACTTTAAACTATTGTCGATATAATGTTTATTCTTATTGCATCCCCATAATGTCTAACTATGCCAAAGTTATACGCACTAGTGAACATGTTTGAGTTTTCCGTAAGCGAGTTCCTTTCTACCTTACAATTGTACAGAGTTAAACAAAATTGCACTTCCATTGGAGATGAATCATATGTCTTAAAAGTGACTGCAAGTTATTGGATCAAGTTTGATTTCACTGTGACTGTATCCGTTGACATTGTGACATAAACAGTAATAATATGTGTTCATTCGCAAAGGAATCAGCTTCAAACTGGCATGATGATATAGTATATTCAGTGAGATAACTTACAGAGTCTGACCCAAAAATAAAAAAATGTTTTCAGCCTCAGTTCGATCAAACTGATATAGTTAAAATTGAAAATTTGCTCCCAAACTATTGTCACATTCGACCAATCACAACAAAAGCATACTTGCAAAGTTAAATGCCATGTAAACTTGAGGTATTGAGCTGAACCCATTTTCAAGGCAAAATGTAAGTCCACTGTAATCTTGACCTTCGACATGCCTACTGACGAAACTAATTATAGTCTCTAATCATGTTTGGCTTGTTGTAAACAATACACATGAACACCCACTGAAAGAAACAGTCAAGGTGGCTTTATAGCCGAGATAAACAACAACAGTTTAAAAATGGCAGCCATTTTGAAAACTTTGAAAATTTTAAATGGCACCATAAATGCATCGGATAAAATGGAAACAGCAGTTATCGCATTCAGTAGATCTTAAATTTCCCAAAATAGTATAAGTTTGTTAAAATCAAACAATAAGTTAACGAAATAACATTGTAAACGGAGTAATACAAAATAGGTATGAAACCACTAATTATTTTCCCCGTAGACACCAATGTTAAAGTGTCACATATTAATGATTTACTGCAAATTCAACTCAAGCATGGATAATGCAGCAGTGTAATGTTCATATAGAAAAATAATTGTCCTTTTGACAAATTACCAGAAAAGGTGGGCTCACAAGACATGTAAGAAAGTTCTTGTTTGTTTACTAAACAGGTACAGCTGTTTTCATTGATTGACTATTTTCATTGCTCACACAGTGTAAGCATAGAGTCGAAATTTCGAAAATGTTCATCAGTCATCCAATCCTATTAATACGCTTCTTATACATACAACCACAAAATCGAATAGAAATGGGCAGTTCCCCCCTACTAATAATGCCCATTTCCATCAAAAAAGGAGGGATTCCTTTTTCTTATAGGAACTATATTCGACTACACCTCGAAGGTTTACATGTAATTAGTGGTGGTAAACCTATATGGTTGATTGACACTCCATTGACATAGACGTGTATATTGTATATCTAAAATGCAAGATTTGTCAAGCATAGAGGAGTATCATACATTCAATCTGGTTTCATTCTTAATAATGATAAGGTGGGAAGACATTTTAAACGGTCGTGGTTCAGGAACCTTGGATTACGGAACCAGCTACTTAGCAGCTCCCGATTTATACCAATATAATGTATAGGTTCGTGAGCATTACACGTGTGTATGAATCAATAGAGTGCAGAGAATAGAGCGTTAATATCCTTAATTAGGGTTATTGGGTATATGTTTGTTTCAATAGATATTTCATCAGGGCTACCATGAACTTCGGGAATAAATACTGATAATGGAGATCCTTTGGAAGCCAACCAAGAGAATAAAGTAGCAGACTCGGTTTTATTGAGTCTGTTCGTGAGAGGTAATGTAGGGCGCAACAACACTCACATTCCCAAGCGCCGGTTTAAAAGACCGGATCTGAAAATCTTCAATAACGAAAGCAAATTAGGCACAGTTGGAGTTGCTTATCCACTGGTGAGTTTATGCTGTTTGTAAATATAAACACATGTGCTATGGTAGAGCAATAAAAGTCAGTGTGGTGAAGTCTGTATATCATTCTAGGCAATTATCTATTACCTATCAATAAGTGGAATTATACACTTAGGAGTGTGTCCCTATTTAACTCTAATCAAACAAATAATTACAACCTTTTTTACACAAATAACTCAAATTTTACAGAATTTCTTTTGTATACATTTATAAAGTGTTCACCCGGGCTTGTTCAGGCAATAAACTATTAATTAAGTTTAAACATTACTTCTGGTATCTGTTTTAATTTTTGTTAATATGTAAGCATTGTTTGCATTGTTGAGGAACAAAAAAAAACTTGCAGTTTCAGAAGAGCAACTTGTGTTTGTGATGTCGTTTGCATTTTTTATTACTTTTGCCTTCTCGTTTGTCTGTTTGCGTGTTTGGTTTTGTGTTGTGTGGTTGACTGTCGTCCTTGAATGCTGCTTTCCCTGTCCGATATTTTTAACTTTCTTGAGATTAATTTAAAGGATAACCTCAATCTCAAATACATAATTTATGTAGTTCCTAGAACAAAAAACTGTGGATTAAAAAAAGAAACATAGGGCACCTGGAATGACAAATGCTTCCGGAGTTATGAATGACATAGAAGGCATACATAACGCCAACGTGTGTTTTAGAAATGGTCAGGCAATCAATGGTTCACAAATTTACCAAGTGTTCCCTACATGGGTCATTTAAGAGAATAATTGAGTCAGGACACATGCACATGCGATTTTACAATCTCTGTACACATACTATTTATAAAAAAATAATAACTTTCATAATATCTAATGTCATGCCTCATGAAGTTACTTCATAAGATGCCAGTGTAGTTCACATCTAAACACTGTAGTATTTGTAGTAGTATTTTATTCACCACCATGGTATATCAGCTGAATGAAAATCTCGAGGATCTCAACTCTAGTTGGCTGGTAGACAGGTCATAACCTTTCATCAACTGTCAATCACCAGTGGTGGAAAATTTGAATTTTACAACAGTTTCCAAAAATAGTTTTTGGATATAACATTCACAAATGTCACAGTGCTTTCAAATTCACAAGGAATATTCATCAACTATTCAAGAACATTCATGCCAAGCTTCAACAAAATGTGTGGAAATATCCACATTGGTGCTTTGCTTGTAGACAGCTTAGAGTGGTCAGTGATAGTAGCCATTTTTCAGCGTACCCAGCTTTTATAGTGTGACCTGGCCTTTAAACGGTAATTTACTTCAAAGCCACCTATATTGGGCGCCTTGATCCCAAAGAACCAGTAACACCTTTTTAAAAATAGTGTAATTGTCTCATTTACTTATCAAATAGAAAGGACTATCACAATCACACTTATATATGGTGACGTGATTTATTTAGCATACTGATTCAATATTGATCAAACGTGTTAGGAAAGGTACCAACAGAGGTTATGTCCCTATTATAATTACTGCATGTTTAGTGATTGGCGTATTCACATTTGGTTGTAAGATGACCGGACATAGTATCGCCCATTTGATGACGCTTTTCTAAATCCTGAAGATGTATGTGAAGTTAATGTTTGTATTCATTCTTGTCGTGTCGTACTTCTAACGCTTTATTCTCTTGTTGCCTGATTTCTTCCATATCCGTGAGTAATGTGTTAAAGACTATCTCGAATTTGTATGTTCATAATAAATACATGTATTTTCAATACCTTTTAACATAACAAAAGGCGCATCACTTATTTGGTTACAGACAAGACTATTACATCGTATTTTAGAAACTAATAAATTTCTTGTTAAAATGAATATTATTAATAATGAAAGGTGTTCGTTGTGTAATGCTGACACGGAATCTGTAATCCATTTATTTTGACACTATAGAAATGTGCAGTCTTTTTGGAATAGAGTTTGCAATTGGCTTAAAGAGGGATGCCGACATTTGAATTTTTTAACATTAAACATAAGTACAATTATATTTGGAGATATTGTGCAATACTTGATGATACTCTAAATTATCTTATTATAATAGCCAAGAAATGTATTTATGCTTGTAGAATAGATGGGTGATCACCGTGTTTAATAATGTATAACAACTCAGTACTTTACCAATATAACACAGAAGAAGTAATAGATTTGAGAACAAAGTCTATTGACAGATTTAATGAAAATTGGCAAACTTTATATTGAATAATTAGAATAAGGATCTTTTAAAACCAATGGAAGGTATTTTTCCACCTATTTTGTTTGTTTGTTTTTTCTAAGCAACCTGTTTTAGACAATATGTCATTGTAAGCACGTGTATGTATATATATTTTATATGGACTGAATATAGCATGAATTATCCCACATTCTTTAATATGCATATTGTTTGTGGGTTTTGACCCTATCATTTTGCAACGTACTGCATGCTTGGTGGTGGTCCCATTTACAATTCGCACTATGCTTTCATCTTTAATTGTACGATGACCGGACTGGCTGTGGACCCTATGATGACTTCTACCTAAAGCCCAAAAGGACGGTAACGTTTGATGTTTGTCTACGGTCTTGTCTTGTCGTGCCCTCAGTGGTCTATTCTCTTGTTGCTCTGGCTTCTGCCGATGTCATCGAGTATCTTCTTTGTGGCTTTCTAGGCTATTGTTTTTTTGGATTTATATATACACGAGCATCTTTGTGTTTTACATATATTGCCTATTAATGCTGCCTTGTTGTTTAGAGAATAGTTCATGGCGGGGATTTCTTTATTTACACTGTCCCGTTTAATTGGGATGACGGTATGGTAAATGTGAGGTTTGGTGCACCCTAGAACCTGGTTTAAACCCCCAGCGGCCTTTTTTGCCACTGACCGTTCAAAGGCGGTAGCCCTATTGTCAGCCCTTTTGTGTTTGTGATGTCTTTTTTGGCCTAATATTCATCTTTAAATTTGTTCTTTGTTTCTGTGTGTGTTTTTGACTGTCGTCCTTGAATGATGCTTTTCCTGTTCGATTTTATATCTATATTTACTGTGATCTGTGAAAGCTGCATTTCCTGTTCGACTTTTATACTTATTTTTATTAGTTTCTTGCTTGTACGAATATTTATTTGGCTGGCATGTACTATGACTACTTTGTTTCATATATATATATCACTAATAAAGTTGCTAATTGGTGTACGGTTCTACGGGGATGATTTTCCCCGAACCCCGAGTACCTATGACGGAGTAAATAAATGGGCCGTCTGTATTTGAAAGATGGCCGGAAAAATAAGGAAAAATTGTTGATGATCATTTATAAAGCAACTTAAGCAGAATTTTTTACTTAAGTCAAAATTTAAGATGTTTACATATTTTTAAATATCCTTATTAACCTCTCACACTACACACCATATATTTAAGATAAATATTTATGTGTATTTCTTTTTATCCATAACCTTATTAACAATATTAAGAAAACGTTTAAAATCGATTGAAAAAAGAGTTTAAAGAATTGATAAAATTTGACTTAAGTTAAGATATTGCTATGAAGCTTTATGAATATGGACCCTGGTTTGCTAGAGGATAGGATGTGGCGGTGATTTCCTTATTTACACTGACTGGTTTACGTGGAATTATAATATGTTAACGGCGAGGTTTGGTGCACACTAGAACCTAACGTAACGCCGCGCCACTGACCGTACCAAGGACGTACCCATGTTTGCATCCGTTCCATGCTTTTAATGTCTCATTCTTAATTTTTAAATTATTGCAATTGTTGTTTGTTTTAAAGGGGTTGGTGCACTATTTTCAAACAACATTTATTTAAAAGGGCTTTGAAAAACTTGAAATAAGCTGACAGAACTATACAAATACCACGACAAATAAAGGCGATATGACCTATTGAACATTTGCAAAGAAACATAAATGGAGGTGGCTATCTTGGAACGATGACGTCATCAAGCCTTTTTACCATATATGGTATACTGACAAAATATATTTCAAGGCAAAGAAAATCACTGCAAACTGATTAAAACTAAATAAACAAACGTACAATTTATACATTGTATGCTTATTTTTCATTTGCAGTGATCTTCTTTGCTTTATAATATATTTTGCAATATATTAAGCCATATATAGTAAAAAGGCGTGATGACGTCATCGTTCCAAGATGGCCGCCTCCATGTATATTCCTTTGCAAATTGTCACTAGGTCATATCTCCTTTATTTTTCATGGCCTTTTGATATATTTTTTTTAGTTTTTTTTCTTCTAGTTTTGCAGTGCCCTTTTACATAAAACTTGTTTGAAAATAATGCATCAACTCTTTTAAATGCGTGTTTTTGTTTAGTTTAGCAACATTTTGTGAATGATACATTTCCTTGTCAATTCAATTCAAGATTGCCAAGTGTCCCTTTAACAAGAAATTCAGCGCCTTGAACGTGATAACATTTATTAAAAATCTAGTTAAATCATCAGCTATTGTTATGATTTTCTTCTCTATAAAAATAAGTTTCAATAATTATCAGAATAAATTATCATATATATATATATATATGTATATATATTATTTAAGATTTGGGGGTAAAACACAAACATCTGCAAACAATAACCTAACCTTTGACCAAAGATACCTTTATATGGTATGTACTATTCAGTAACAATAACTATTCGTCTTTTTTGTCAAACAAAATATGAATAAAAATGCTTATTTTTTGGTAATTTATAAAATCGTCGCGTAAATGCGAGCAAACTGTCCTATTATCTGTCAATTTCATAATATTGCGATAAAAGAAACTTATTTTTTCTTAAAATTAAACATACGATCGTATTTAAATTACAAACACAGATTTAAACAAGTATTATAAGCATTTACTGGAATTATTTTTGTTTTACATAAAACTGTACGGCAATATGGCAAACAACTAATTAAAAATGTTATTTAAAGCGAACCGTCTGAAATCGGAAATTATTCTTAAATGCATCAGGTCTAATAGACGGTCTCGCATCATTAAATAACGTATTTGCAATGAAAATCACTTCGGATGAAGAAACAATCTTAAACGAAAGTTTTACATTATAAGTTGAACACCTCTTGCAGAACAACATGTTACGAAATAAAACGGTTGCATATTTAAATTTATATACATAAGCATTTACAGTAGGCCAATGTTGTGTTTTAAACTGTTAAAAAAAACTTTGAACAAAATAATATTAATTAGCATTCTTTATTTAGGTTAAATATTTACTGAGAAATATAAGGAATACTTTTCTATACTAAGGGTGTTCATTATATTTGTCAGTGCGCGAACATCTCCATGATAACAACTAAGGCGAGTATTTGGCTTCCACAATTGCGTATCTAGCTATTCATTTCCTATCGAAAGATACTACGAACCGATACTATATGTATATACCGAAACGCAAAAGAAACGCAACTCGGGAATTTCCCTATATATTGTATGTACTGCAGACTTAATTCCACATAATATGTCAAAGAAATCCCAAGATGTTTTGTAAAAAAAAAGTTGCAGTTAATAAGAGAAAGTACACAACTGTGATGTTGTAGACGTTTTAATCACACTACACATTGTGACAAGAAATGCATAACTGTTGAAGTTCCTCCTTGAAAAACTGAGCCAGTTCAGTACTGTATTTAACGTAAAGAGTTTGCAAAACTTTGCATCCTGAGTTTGCTCACATGCTTGAGCCAAACGCGTACTTTGTCAATAATGAAACTTTGAAGGAATACTATTTGCTGTATTATGTGCTGTTTTAGTATTTTTTCTGAAAGGAAAGCTCTTATGTAGCCATGTACCATCGATTAACAGCAGCATATTGTACATACAATATATAGCGGAAATTACCGAGTTGCGTTTCTTTTGCGTTTCAGTATACGTGCTCGTAATCAAAAGCTATGACAATTTGAAAGGCTAGTCATTGACTACTGTTTATTATTATGGTTAGTAAGCGCCCTGTAAATTCAATAGAAATTCGGCGCTATATAATGGCTTGTTGTTAGCTCCGTTTCAGGTCAACATATATTTACAATGAAATTGTCCGAGTTTATGGGGACATCTTCTAAAACTACTGGTTGTCTACAATCAAGGCCAAGTTTTGCTTTTCAAAATGCGTTCGATCGAAGATGCTCGGTTTACAGTCAGGGCCCTAGCTAGGATGTCTGGCTTATCATAAGAAAGGTGCCTCTCATTTTGATAAACCTCAAATTGTGAGGACATTTACGGCTCGCTGGATATTTTATTCGCTGTCTGAGGAGCAAAAAGTAACTCGAGAAAAAAGCACACCAGGTACTGAACATGTTATTGAAATACGATGCTCGAAAGTGTGCGAGAATTGTTACCAGGGACGAGACATGGAATCACTTTCTTATTCAAAAATGAAAGTCTCAAACAATAACTGGTCACTAAAGCATTCAGGAGACCCCGCATTTCGAAGAGATACAACAATGTCCGTAAAATTCTTTACGCAATTTTCTTCGCAATACATGGATTAGCTGTACAAGTTGCCTTACCAAAGATAAAAGGGTCAATACCAAATTAAACAAAGACAAAGTTTTGAAGAAGCTCAAATCTTACTTCCAGATTCGAAGCCCCGAAACTGGACTCCGTCACACGTTTCTGCTACGTGACAACGCTCCAGTACACAAAGCGGCTACTGTGACTAAGGTATTGAAACAGGAAAAAGTCACTGTACTCCCGCATGCACCTTACTCGCCAGACCTTGGCCCATATGATTTCTTTCTTTTTCCACTACTGAACAGAAATATTTCAGGAAGAAAATATTCTGATTGAAAATCCCTTGGGTCAGCAGTTGTCCAGTGGCTAAGGGATGTACCTAAACTCCAGTATCAAACATTATTCCTTTAAAACGTTGCATACAAGCTTATGCAGAGTACTCTGAAGGAATATAAAGAATGTTTTTGAAATTTTATTGTTTTTCTAGAAATAACACTACAATTGACAAACTATAATGAACACTCCTCGTACTTAATTTACGGAATATCTTAGGTTTCCTTTAAATAGTTTTGGTATCACAATATTTATATTAGTAATTTATCTTAAATATTAAACATGTCGCTTTTATAACAATAAGTTTATCTTGCAGAAAATAACCTAATCAGGTGTTCATGTTATGTAAAACGAAAAGCACATAATATATGCAAATGCTAATTTAGCTGTGTACAATAACATCGATGTATATGATTACGTATTTTCCAACGCTGTTTATTTGGTCATTGAATGCTACATTTCCTGTTCGACTTTTATAAATACTTTATTTGCTTAGATGCGTTTATCGCGGAAACGCGTTAGCATAGGATTAAAGAACATGCACGTTTAAATATTGACCTTGCAATGGCACTGTTAATTTAAAGGTTGCGCTTCTGCGTTACCATATATGCAATCAATTAAACGATCAAAATACCGAGGCAAATGTAATTACAATATTTACTCCCACTATATAGAACACTAACAGATTAAATGACGGAGAGACACTCTTACACATTTAAGATAACATATTGTATCACCTTGCTTAAATCCAACTTTACGTTATGTTTATACTACTTTACCAAAAATGGGTTAGAGGAGATATTCAATAATAATGGAATTTTTGCGTTAAAGGACAAATTACTTTTATTCAAGCGGACTATAAAATAAATTTAGTGTATAAATTCTGCCGGTGCATTTTATACATAGACACCGGCATCTTTAATTATTAATTTCTCTTCCTCTACACAATTTGATAGAACAACAGGTTCAGTTCTTCATTCGGTACAAAAACATGTATTCGCAACATAAACCCACCCACCCTCTCCTGTTATTGAAAACAGTGTTTTCGTTATTTTATGTTTATATTTTCAGAGCACGGGATTTCATCGGTTTCAGTCTGGTTCTTCTGTCGCGGCTTCAACAGAGTTTACAGCAGTCCACATTCGGGATCTCCTCACGGTGTTTACCAAAAATGGGTTAGAGAACATATTCAATAATAACGTATTACTTAAATTAAAAGGTCCAGTTATATGATTATATAATATGTTTGTCGCTTTTCGGATCAACTAGATAGAACCTTGTATACTGAGCAAACAGTGAACACCAGGGGCGCTTTTTTGCCACTGACCATTCCAAGACGGTACTCCTATTTTCAACCCTTTTGTGTTTGTGATGTCTTATTTTGCCTTTTATTAATTTTTAATGATTTGTTTTTGTTTCTCTGTGTGTTTGTGGTTGACTGTCGTCCTTGAATGCTACTTTTCCTATTCGAGTTTTATATCTACTTTTGAAGCATTGAATAACTATATAATGTGTCCTTGAGTTGAATTGGGTTTTCCGGCGCACCAATACAAAAGTCGTATATGGCGTCAACCGGAATGAACATTTCAAGCCAACTCTCCATTTACATCGCGATAAAAGTATGCAGAATGGGCCTACAGTCATCTCACTTGTAGACTTGGTGTAAATTATATTGTTAACACTCCATATGTTTTCGCTGGAGCAAATCTCATTGTTTTCTGCCAACACCAATGTAGCACCTAAAATAATACAGGAATGATGATGAAGACCTTTAATGAACATTCCAAAAAATACAACATCAACATGAATTCCGACGAGTTTACGTCTCTGCCTGGATAAAGTGGACTTATTCTTGCGCGGGAACCACACGGGGCGACATGTAAGACTTGTTTGGTAGGTGAGAGTAATTATGTTTTTTAAATATTAATGTGTATTAAATCACACGAATACACAAACATCAGATCTATTTTGTTGTTCTATATTCGATGTTTGATAAGGAAATATAAAAAGATCGGAAAGGGAAAGTAGCATTCAAGGAGGACAGTCAACCACAAAACAAAGAAACAGACACGCAAACAAACAAACAAAAAGGCAAAAGTAATAATAAATGCAAACGACATCACAAAAACAAGATGCAATATCGATATAACTTATGTTCATATGATAGCAGAAAGTAATAAACACATAACCTTAATAAAACGCATGTAGACCAATACCTTGATACGCGAAGAAATTGTTAAAGAAGCTATCCCGCCAACAACAGCCAAATTTTACAAAATATGTACACCGTTTATAAACATACTGACGACGAAGTATAAATATATAACTTGCACTTGGTTTAAACCCCCAGCGGCTTTTTTGCCACTGACCGTTCCAAGACGGTAGCCTTATTGTCAACCCTTTTGTCTTTGTGATGTCTTATTTGGCCTTTTATTCATCTTTAAATTGGTCCTTTGTTTCTGTGTGTGTTTGTAGTTGACTGTCGTCCTTGAATGCTGCTTTTCCTGTTCGATTTTTATATCTTTATTTACATATTTTGAGAATCCAAAGTCTATAAACACAATATAACCGGCTTTAACCAGCCAACCTAAACCCCAAAACTGCAGCGTCGAATAAAGAGTTACCAATTCATAATTCATTTTATGCATATTCAATGACGAGTGTTTTAAGAACCATTGAACTATACTTTTAATCGGTACATACACATTGTCATATTACCTGAACAACTGGAAAGAGTTTTGATAAACGGTTTTGTAGTGTAATTTTTCCCGTTATTTTGCGGGTTATTTTCCTTAATCTATTCCTTGGAAACAAAACACGAATTAAAATATCATTTTTTTTCCACGGAAACATCAATTATTTATGTATAAGAAATATAAATATTTCAGTCACTATGTTCATGTACTTTTTCAAAGAGTCTTTGAAAAACAAATGCATATTTTAAACATGAACATATTTATAGTATTAAGGTAACCACAAGATGGCCTGCTAGATATGTGTAGCAAATGTTACGAAAATACCTGAGAAGTTCTGGAGTTATGCTTTAGAAACGAATAACGTATCAAATATTCTATTCTAAATAGAGGATCTGACATGAGTTGTCATTTCATACACAATTTTATTAAACGAGTTCAGGAATGTGTTATTAAGCGAGCCTCCGGCGAGCTTAATAACACATTCCTGGACGAGTTTAATAAAATTTTGTATGAAATGACAACGAGTGTCAGATCCTTTTTATCACATGGCTCAAAAACGACAAGAAATTACACATTATTGCTTGTGGTGAATCTACATACGGCCTACTGTTACCCTCACAACATCGCCGATTCAGTGCTATATCCACGGACTTCAAGGACTAAACGGGTGTTCCGGGACATTGACAAGACGAACGTACCGACACTGCACTTGATTCGGTCGCCTTGTATTACACATGGTTAATATAAGGAAATACGTAATGAGTATATTATACGGAATACAAGCAGTTCCATGTGATAAAGGCCAATATTATTGATATTAAAAAGTAATATTTATCATAAAGCAATCAAACATGGTTTAATAAAATACTCAATAAATATAATTCGTATTACATCACCAGGATATATGTTAGTCAGAACAGGGAGTATGTACAGCTGCCATATTCATCAAGAATCAGACTCAGACTCAAAATCTCATTTTCTTACAACCCCTATCAACACAAAATAATGGGTAAGAATTTTGATTTCCAGACATTTTCTGTTAAATTATCTTTAAAATTACCCGTTCCTATAAGTAAATATAGAAATTAGATTTTGAGTCGAGTCCGATTCTTGTGCTCAAAAGTTTGATGAATATTAGGGCAGGTCAAAAACAAAACTGTACAAATAGTGCAATGTCAAGGTGAACGTAACTATGGCTTATCAAAGTAAAATTATCAATGTTGGAATGTCTCCCGATAACATTACTCTCTGTCATTGTGTTAGTCAGTACAAGCATTACGTCACAAAGATTGCTCTTTATCTATATGGTAAACATCCTTGTTGTGCATTACATATATATACAGTTTTATCATATCTTAGCAACAATCTGTGTCAAGTATTGTATTATGACTTGTCTGTTCCGTCTTTTGGAAAACACTCGACAAATTTACCAACCGATATAAAATACAGGTTTAGGCCATAAACAATTACATGTGAGGTTTGGTGCTATCCCCCCTCCCCCTTTTATTCATCTTTAACGATATTTTTTGTTTCTGTGTGTGTTTGTGGTTGACTGTCGTCCTTAAATGTTAGTTTTCCTGTTCGAATTTTAAATCTATTTTCTCTATAAAAAGCTAAAAGGATAGGTAAGGTTGGTAACATATTTTATTTTCTAACAATATTTGTTTTTTCTTTTTCCATTTAATGCAGGCAATGTTGTTAATGCAATAAAACATTTAGTATATATTAATTACAACGTCATCAGTGATTGTAATCTGACACCCAACTGTTGAGAAGAATCACTCAGACTCAGATTTTAAATAAATAATACTATCTAGAAAATGATAGGAAAATACGAACTGTATCAATTAAAAATCAATAGATAATTAATGCAACAGGATTGTAAACCAAAACATATATATAAATGATGCTTATCATTCGATGTTAATATAAAAATTCGATACTGGAAGAATTGAGTCCGAGTTTTGTGCTCGAGAGATTGGTATCAGAAAATACGGCCCTTGGTGAAACTCTTTTTGATAAAAAAGTCACAACTATATATATGTTAATTGAATTGAATTGAATTGAATTGAGGTTTTAAGGCGCACCAACTCAAGATGGCGCCTAACAGGAATGAACATGCCAGGCTCATCCTTCACATGTACATCGAGATAAAATATGGATTATGGGCCGAAAACCTTCTCACCTGCAGAACTGCAGAGTTGCTGCAACTTCTATTGTAGACACTCCATTTACGCTGGAGCCACGTTTATTTTTTTTCTGCCACTGCTCTAGTGATCTGAGCGAGATGGCACCTGAAACAATGAGCATGAACAAACAATGATAAAATGAACATGAATTTGGGGGTGGGGGTGGGGCTCCCCCTCTGCCTACCCCTCCAACAGGATCTGCAGTTGCTATTATTTGCCCGGAACCAAAGGGGGCCCCCGGAACCACACAACTATATGTTAATCTATATTTCTGAACGTTGTTTTCTGTTTTTCAACATCACAGCTTTACGCCAGTATGATTTATTCTACATAAGAAATATTTTACGTAGAACAGAACATATAAATTATGACATTTCAGATTTACTGTATTAAACGGTTTATAAAAGTAGATATAAAAATCGAACAGGAAAATTGGCATTCAAGGACGACTAACATACACTGATAATCTTACAAATGAAATGCATTTTTGAATATTCTATAAAGAAAATAATAATATTAATACAGTATAATCTTTTAATATTTGAAATAAAATCCAATTTATTAACAAAAAAAGTTTCTTTTTTTCTGTATGGTAATGTTGATTCATTAAAATGTTTTGTTTTGCGCCATATAAAAGCTTATGATATTATATAAAAAAAGTATATTTAAGACCTATTTGTGCCATAAAATAAAAAAATAAATCGACTAGAATAAACTGTTTTTCCAATTATGGGCCATCACAGTCATAGTAATGATTTTTTTTTTATTATTTAAAATGGTCCTTTATTAAAGTGTTGGTGATTTATTAGCTTTAAATTTGCAAAAAACACTACTTACTATTACGTCAGACGTTTACTTCAAAGGAAAGCGTAAATAAGCGGTTAGAAGCAACAGTCGGCAATTCCTACAACGAATCAGAAGCGCAATTCCGTCCATTTTATTTTTATGTATTAAAGGTATGAGTCACAATGGATAAATCGCCAAATATTTCCGTCGCGAGACATACACTTGGGTTCATATCTACTGCACATTGACCAATCAAACCTCGATATTTTTCTTTTTAGCATAACACAATAATTTCTAGAAATTATTAGGTATACAATAAGTCCATATGCCAATAGTTGTCTCTGTTTCTTTTAGAACATACAGTGATTTGCATGTCACTCATTTTTAGACGGTGGCTTGCGCATTGATTTTGCACGATGATCGGACAGATTGTGGACCCTAATATGACATTTACCTAAATCCTCAGAGGACGGTGGCGTTTGATGTTTGTCTTAAATATTGTCTTGACTTAACGGTTTGTTCTCGTGTCTCTGGCTTCTGTCAAATCAGTGAGTACTTGCATTGTGGCTTGCTTATTTACATTGTAGTCGTTGTTTGTTTTCACGCGTGTTTTTGGTTGACTGTGTTTTGTGAGAGCTACCTTTCCTGTTCGACTTTAAGTTTATACCTACTTTCTAGACCTTGTTTTATATATTCATATATACATGATCATCTCTGTGTTGGTTAGAAAATGTAACCTGGCGGGAATCTCTTTATTTACCGGGATTATAATTTGGTAAAAGTGAGGTTTGGTGTATCTATGTGCTGTGCTTATATTGCCTATTAATGCTGCTTTGTTTGTAAGAGAATATAACCTGGCGGGGATTTATTTATTTACACTGTCCCGTTTTATGGGGATGACAGTAGGATAATAGTGATGTTTGGTGTACCCTAGAACCTGGTTTAAACCCCCAGCGGCTTTTTTGCCATTGACAGTTCCAAAGCGGTAGGCCTATTGTCAACCCGTTTATGTTTGTGAAAGTTTCATTCATGTCCAACTTTTAAGCCTACTTGGTGTACCCCAGAATCTAGTTTAAACACACAGTGGCCTATTTGCGACTGATCGTTCCAATGCGGTAGCCCTATTGTCAACCCGTTTGTGTTTGTGAAAGTTTTAATCATGCCCGACTTTTATGCCTACATGGTGTACCCCAGAACCTAGTTTAAACCCAAAGTGGCCTATTAGCGACTGACCGTTCCAAGGCGGTAGTCCTATTGTGAACCCGTTGGTTTTGTAATGACACATGTTTGGCTTATTATTGACATTGTATTTGCTGTTTGTTTTAATGCGTGTTTTGCTTGACTGTGTTCTGTGAAAGCTATATTTTCTGTTCGACTTGTATACCAACTTGTAAAGAAGTGTACTTTCTCTTGCAGACCTAATAATCGTTTCTTAGTGAATTCAAAAACTCAAATATATATATCACGTAGATGTGAGCATTTTTTATTCGAAAGAAATATTAAACCGCATGTTCAAATTTGTATCTGTTTACAACTGCCGCGATCCGTTACATGTCCAGACAGGATTTTGGGGCTACTATACACTTTTCACCCCGTTTTAATATCGTGTTATTTAAAAACATAGTTTAATAAACATGTTACATATTCTACGTCTTTACTTCAAATATTCTTAATTTGAGAAAAACATTTATGTTTACAATAACAGTTTGTTTACCTGATGAGTTGTTGTTTTTGGTAATTCGTTTTGATTGGTGATCTTTAGAGACGGACGTATCATTGTTTTGCTATAAATAGAAGAGTCTTGAGTTGGAATAGCAATCATGCCCATGGGTTTTCGAAGCTGAAGCTATACCAAAGGTAAGATTTATTTGCGCTTTCAATTAAAATGAAATCTACTAATAAATTGTTCTGAACACATTTGACATTTTAATATTTGAATTCAAGTAATGTGCATTCGTTTGTTATAACGTTATTCAGAACTATATGGAAGCCGGATGAGGCCATAAATATCGTGTTTTCTAGTTTTCGCATTGCTAAAGCAACATTTGAAGAAGTCACGACTGTCCAGCAAATCAGTCGATAGAAAGACTAATTTTTTTCTATTACATGTAACAAAGAACATGAGAAGCGGGAATAAATATATACTACAGGGTTTCGGTGGACATCTAATAACACGTAGTGTAAAACATGGCATGGAGTACTTACAATTAAACTTCGTCTTGAGGCTTTAACATCTTCTTTTCCACTTCGGTGTGGCAGGGCGAAAAACCGTCAAATTTGTTTAGGGGGTTACCATATTTTTGTTTTACTGTCGTGGTTTCGACTTTCGACCTGAAACGTCTAACGGGAAACTTTATTTTCCATCTCAATTCCTCTGAGGTCGCTGTCCAAGTAGAACACACGACATGGCAGCATGCAGATTCCGTATTCCACGGAACAAGGCTATGTAATAAAAGTACCCATTAGAAAATAATTCTTAATATGATATTGTGAAAAAAAGGTTTAATAGTTGCATATCCGTGTTAGTATCCTTTTAACAATGATTTGGCTGATTTTGAAAAGTTCATGCATCGTTTCTAAACAATACAGAAATATTTTAAAACAGTTTAACGTGCTAAAAGAAATCTAGGGAGTTAAAGATGGGTTTATTATCGGAATATTTAACAAGTATTTTCCCTCTTGTGTGACCTAACACCGAGGTTAGTGCTTATGATAAATTTCTCAAGTTATGTCAAACTAATTAGAAACATATCGCTGGTTGCAATGATTTTCTTTCTACATTATAATACAATGCAAGAATTCGAATTTGTTTTAGATACATATTAAATGGTGAATGCACCTGGTGATTGATCTAAACATCACACTGAGAGACGATTGCTTGACTACCGAGGTTTTACATATCGAAGAGGTATGACAATTGCTTATTCTATTATGTGCATTAAATACAGAGAAAAACAAGCTTCAAAACTGTTTGTAAATATACGAGGGATGTAACAGTGAAAATGAGCGTTTGCATAATTAACATGTATACTGTTTAACTCAATCAGTACGAGTCATCAATTAAACTATATGAAAATGGGAAGAAAAAATGTAATAGTGCAGACGAGATACACAAAATAATTATAGAAGTCAACAGAGTAGCATGGAACACATTTGGTCAATATGAGATGTAAGTGGTAACAACTTAAAAGGACACGTGTTACATTTATTTAAAGGCCAATTGAAGCATTTGACATGTTTTTTCAAGTTCTCCACATCTTAAAGATTAATCAATGAAAGAGAATATTACAATGATAACCAAGTTTCTTTGTTTTATTGCGAATATATCTTCGTGTAACAAAGTACGTTATTTCTCATAACTGCTGCGCTTTTTATACCTTAATAGATAGACAGAGACACACACAGAGAGAGGAAGGTGTGTGTGCTCGTGCGTTCGTCGTGCATGCATTCGTATGTCCGGGCGATTAAACGCTAAATATTTTTTGTAGTACAAGTAGCGTTACATATGAACTAACAGATGTTAGAAATTATGTTTTGGGTCACTTATTTGACTCGGAAATGGTTAGTGTATTGACTCGGAACTGGGTAATGTATTGACCCGAATTTGGTAGTGTATTGAACTATGAATTGGGTAGTGTATTGCTGCTCATTTGTTTAATACCGCCTTATGTTCAGAGTTTTAACTGCTTGTAACAAATAGTGCATTCGTCCTATTTGTCCGAAATATATTGTTTTTTCCACTTTACTAGCTGAATCATTAATTTAAGCTGGAAAGCATAATTTAATTTACAAGTTACTTGTATTGTTACAAATAATTGGAATTGAATAATAATAATAATAATAACGGTTTTGAAAGTAAAATATATGTTTTGTTTTAATTGCTGATGAAATATAATTGTTCATTGAAAGTATCTACCCATTCGTTCGGCAATTTTGTCAAGGTACCAGGGTAGCGACGTGCCTAAATATATCGGTTAAATATTGCAATTTCTGTAAATTAATTGTATAGTGACTTACCTTGGAGATCGTTGAGCCCGATATTTACAGATATGGGTGGTACATTCTCATTTACTTTTGGTTTCTTATTTGCATTTCGAATAGGTGGTTTTACTACTCCAGCCTTTAAAGGTTCCGAGTATTGTTTAATCATCCTTAGGATAAGTTGTCTGCTTTTTAATTTAGTCTTTTGACTTTTAACTGTGATACGGAGGCTTCATAACCTCTGCTCCCAACTAAATTCCATTTTGTTTTTTCGCCCATTGTTTTCTCGTTTATGGCAAGGCGTTTTGTTAGAAACTTGTAACTATACGCCGGTGGCCATGGAATAGTGTGACAATACCTCATTGAAGGTTCAATGCTCAATTTATATGCATACCATATTCAGGATGTCTCAAATTTCCAAATATCGCCTTTCAGGCTTTTTACCATATGTTTTTGTTGCCAAATTGTGTACCTTTGGGCTATATTCGTCTTTATTGTTTTAGACTACATGATGTCAAAAGCCATCTTCTTCTACTGACGTCCATCTGCACGGTGGTACATGTGACTAGTACATGCACAGGGGGAGGAGATTGCGTCATCTACCGTCAAGATCATGCCACGTGCACTGAAGTCACTAATGAGGCCGCGACTAGTAATTGCATCTGGAAGGCTAACCTCAACCGCCGTGCTGATGAAATTGTCCTTGGGGGAACTATCATTGCCTACAAAATACAGTGGTTTGGTGGTTCATGGTCCGCGTGGTATGTTCCTGGACAAAACGACATTGACATCAAGTTCAACCCTGGTGCTAATCTGGCATGCCCTCAGCCATTACAAGCAAACTCCTTACGCCGAATGTGGTCATACTTCTACGATCATACTCATAGTTACATCATCTGCAAATGATTTAAAGCTCAGAGCAGAAAAACACCACAACCCATACACATACTTGCTTTTATACTGTGTGTTTGTCGCGTAATTGAAAATTTCAGTTGTTTATAATCATGTCTTTGTTTTTAAATGTGTTTACTATATTTTACGGCAACATTTGTTGATGTTGGGAGTATAAAGATCAGCATAGATGTTAGAATAATATGGTCCATTATAGTTAAAAGTATAATAATTTTTTTAACTAATTCACTTAGAAGAACGACACATGTTGCCTAGTTCATTTAAAGGGACAGACGGCAATCTTGAAGTTGTTGTCAAGTATTAAAACAAGCGTATCCAGTTTCATTTTGACTTTAAACCTGTGTACATATAATTAAATATAATTTTGGGTTTCAAATTGTCTTTATTATAATACTATATATTGTATTATACTGGCTACATATTACACCAGGCGTTTGATATTTTGAGATAAGGGGATATCCATTGATATCCGTTGATATGTTAGCTTTGTATATCACATGAACATGGTCTTTGTCTTTAGATTTAATAACATCTCTCTCTCTCTCTCTCTCTCTCTCTGTAAGTAGTATTTCATTTCTTAAATTCTAATAAACTCAAAAATGTATTGAACTCATCCATGCTATTTTGTTGACGTGTTTTACAAAATCTAAGGTTAATATGTTTTTTGAAATATCCACACGAATATCCTAATAATTATTCCCAAATTTATTTTTCTATTTTTCATTATACATATATTTTCAATCTGATTAAGTTGCTCGGAGCTTTGTGTTTAATACCTAGCTGTATCCATGAGTAGCTATTTTTTTTCATTTAAACCATCTTGTAGATTATACTGCTACCTTATTAAACATTTGGGAAAATAAATATGCGTTTGTTTCACTTTATCACAATTAAACCAAACCAAACGCTAAAGTGACATGTTTTTACCGGATGTGGCCTGTGGCTATCGAGTCTCATTGTTGATGCGACAAAAGATGATGAAATACTTGTAGACAAATAAATCCTACCCCTACATAAATGCATATATCTTCCTTCTATGTGTTTTATAATTGTATATAGTGTAGCTGATGCCTTACTTTATATAACTGCACAGAAGGTATTTGCACCGTCCTTTACCGCCCTTTACATCCGGAGTAAAGGTTATATTAGCGTAAATGAGTCTCCATTGTCCATCCATAGTAAAGTTAGAATGTTGACAACCTGTTAAAAACTCAAACCTTATTAGAATTCTGGGAAACTTACTTTATCATGCAAATAAACATGTCTGCTATTAAACATCAACAAGGAATATATAGTAGTAGTTGTAGCAGATCTTTATTTCCTCCAAGCATAGGAGAGTATACATATATATTACAGTCAAAGTAGTCAAAATATATACACATTAACATATACATGGCATACATACAATACATGTGACTTAAATAAATCCGTACTTCAACTATTTAAAAATTCAGAATATTTACAAATCACATATGACACATACAACAAAAATGAAAAATAAAATACTAATGAATATTATAGTAATAACACTATATGGTGGTGATAAAAGGTTGTAATTATCATAATACCATGTGTCCCTTGTCGAAACGAAAAACAAAAGATTACAAAATGTGTTATTAATTACGAACCTCCTTGTTTAAACGTTACTATTTTTTACCCCTTGCAAGTTCGTACCCTGTCTACTTTCACTTCTGAAATTTATATAAAAAAATGTCAAAAACATGATGAGCTCTATTTTCAAATATCAACAACTGTCCAGAATACAGTTACAGCCAAAAACTAACAGGAAACTGCACTAAAAACGTTTTCAAAGAAAAAGAGATTATCACTCTTTAATACGGAACTACAAGGGTCATTCAATAAGTTCTGTCACTAACGCGTTTTAACAATTATGCGCTCATTGTGAGTGTTGATGTTGGTACCAAATGAAAGATAGTTTCAGTACCATTCTATTGATGGTAAAATGAATGCTGTATCTTTTGTGTGACGAAAGTTATGGAACATTTAATGTACATCACTTATACATACTGAGGCATTTTCGTCCTGATCTTTTTTCAGGTATGTTAACTGTTACTTTTTTAAATGCCTGTTACTCTTTAAGTACTTGTCGAAGACCTTTGAAATTTCTCATACATTACCAGTTATATCTGTGCATTACAAGATTCAGAATTTAAGCATGGTAGATGAAAAGGCATTGTCTTAGAAATTAACATTTTAAGCTAACATGTAAAATTAATTTAATGATAAATGGACATTAAATGGAAGGGCACTCTTCTGAAATAGCGTTTTTGGATAATCAATATTTTCACTAAACATTGTGCAAAATTCTACAATAATGTGTTGAATATGAAATTTAAACACTGAAGGACTAGGATTTGTAAAACAATATAAAAACATATTAATAATATGAGAATAATTACGACATTTAAAAGATATCATAACATTTCCTAAACAAAATGAAGAAATTCAGTGTTATTTCCGCTAAAATTAAGGGATATGCATTCACTCATATCTGGTTTACAGCAAGACCTTTCCGAATTCTCGACAATGATTTTCATGAATTATAGGCAAATAACAACAGATGGCGTACAAGAAAATTTAAAGGCATAGAATTATTCAAATAATTTTTACAACGTTTTGTAACAAGGACATTTTCAGAGATGCCAGTATCCAAAAAGTGTGGTAGAGGGAGGTAATTCAGGGGTATAAATAACCGGACATTTTTCATTTTTGTTGTGGAATTTGAGAGAGCGAACCCAGTACTACTATAAATACACTACTTTATCTCAGTGTAATATCCAGTTCAAAGGATATATGCCTAGTGACAGAACTTTTTGAAGCACCCTCGTACTTTCGAACTTCACCAGGCGAGCACATCCTGCTGATTTAGGGTAATTAGACCTAAAAACAGATATAAAGGTCATACAGGAAATGTATAATGGACACAAGAACACTGAATAATGGAAATGCAATGCCTTTCGACCTGCCCATGGCGAATTAGTTTAATACACACTGGACTTGTAAGTTAGAAAGTGTCGATACTTGATGATAGCGGAAGGTATACTGTACTTGTTCTACCCAGGAAAATGTTGGTGATCTCCCTCGACCGTCATATGTAGTCTAACAATGTGCTGGAAATGACGTAAAAGACCAATCAGCCAAACAACCTGTTTAGAAGGTGTACCGGAAGTAAAACAAATCCCATTGATTCCTGTAGAATATTTTCCAAGCTTTCTGGTTTGCCATTTTTCAAAATGAAGTTCAAACTAAGATTCACTTACATATTCTTAGTCATGAGACCTTCCTTTCTAGAAAACTGTTGAAAAAAGTAGGGGTCATGGGGCATATAAGAACAAATAATTGTGATTTTTGTTAACACCGTGAACAAACAGCATTCATTCGGCACCTTTTACATGTGTTCTACTTTCAAAACTTTCAAGCTGATAAATAAAATCATCATAAAACCATGCAAATGGTTCTTAGCTCCCACAAGCAAATCAATAAAGTAATTTCAGCCAGGAAAACAGGCCTTAAATACTCAAAAATGCCTTTTATCGCAAAAAAAGTTAGTGATTATATATTGGGAACTCCTTTCGACTGGTGTACTACACCAGGCACGAATGCCATAGTGATTTACATACTGTATGCCTAGAACACGTTTCTGGCATTATACCTTGCAATACTGACTCTAAAATGCTCGAGATGCCTTTTAGACGTATTGTTTGCGGCGCTTGTTTCAGCCAATGTTGTTTTTACTTTTCAGACAAAGTTCGTCTTTACTTTTCTTATAAAATTCATCTTAGTACCTAAATAAGTTGTATATCAGTGAATCAGACATTTTTAGTGGTAAATAAACACACCTTACTTTTAAAAATCGGTTCAGGAATATAACAATTATGTGCGAAAGCTGGTTTTGATTAGCATTTTCATTGCGAAATTTTGCTGCATGGACAGTTTGATTTTTTTTAAAATGCTATCCAGAAATGGTTTTAAATTGTTGGATATTCGTAAATTAAAACCAGAAAGATTTATAGCAAAATATGAAGGCTAATTAAAGTTATTTAATTTTTTTTAATTTTCTGCTATCCCACCAATAAGGAATTTACATGGGAAAAGCCCCATCAAAAATCATTTAGGCTGTAAACTATTTATTTCTCAACCGATTTTCAAAACTGTGGTATTCATATTTACCACTAATAATATCAGTTCTAATGATACTTAATTGCTGTACGTATTATTTAAATTACTCAAGCTACTGAAGCAAAGCCTTTGGGTCAAACAAGTGCCCCAAACCATAGTAATTATTTGTAATTGAAGAAAGATTATAACCGTCAATATCTGGTAACACCCTTAATAAATATGAATAAACGTGACGAAATAGTACGTCTTAAAAGATACTGGATAAATAAATCGAGATGCTGATTTTAATACTTGCTAAACACTTCAAGATTACAACGAATAGAATATAATAGAATAAAATATATTTATTAAACCAATTATGGGCTATTTCTGGCATAACAATCACAATATAATAATATTATAACCTGTAAATAAGACATATAAAGATAAAGAAACACAAGCTTGATTTTTGATTATATAAACATATGTAACTGAAGATTTATAAGTAAATAAGGATGATAAACACGCAAACAACTGTTATAATACAAGGGAGACAACCCATCGATATGAACAACTTATTTTGATAATGGGTTATGTGTCCCTTAAACAGAAATCGATGTCTTAGATCTACGTTTTGGTGTACCAGTTTCTTTATGTTATTATAGACATCGAGGAGCAGTACACATCGAATCTGTATACAGGTAGCATGGTTCGTCTTTGAAAATCTTAATTATTTACAAAAGAATCGTCACTTGACCTACATAAAATTGAGAAAAAGGTCCTATAGAAATCACAGCACCCAAACGCAATTACACACTATAAGGCCTAAACGATTTCAAGTGTACACAATTATTCTGTCTTCAGCTCTCAGATTGACAAGACAGTGTAAATAAAAGTACATCCCATCAAAAGGAAATTCTGTGACAATAAAGTACACATCAAGAGAAATTAGGAAACGATACACATATATTTTATGTAAAGATATATGAAAAACATAATTAGAAACACAGAAATATCCAGAATTGTATTGAACAACCACAGCAGTAGCAGCCCAAGAGAAACCCCATCTAGGGTACGACATAAAACTTAAAAACCCGAGGGACAAAGGTTCATGCATGTAATACGCCTACATGTAACTTTGTTTCGTTAAAGGAGATAACTCGTGTGACATTGTCTTATTTATTACATAGTTATTACATAGTTACATAGTCTTTCAACATCCTATTCAAAATGAATGATTGGCAGACTCAGAACAAGCCTCATATTTTTTAAAAGCTAAGTTTTTATATTTTTGTAAAAGATAATATCCTTGTTTTACATGTTGTTTTTGTTGTTGTATATTATTACTTTTTACCCTTCCACGCACCTTACAATACACTATGCATTTGGTTATAGACAATATAATATAATACTGTTAAACTTAAGATATAAGAAGTTTATCAACTGGGATTTTTTCTTTTCTATGTATTCTTGAGGTCATAAGCAAGTGCATCGTGTTTGAAAATCCTAATTATTTACAAAAGAATCGTCACTTGACTTATATAAAATTGAGGAAAATGGTCTTATAGAAATCACAGCACCCAAACGTATTGGCATCGTAGATCCGCGCAGTATCACACACAAAGAGCAAATTGACTATACAATGAAAAAGACAATACACAACAGAAAGAGAGTTGGCGACATGGTTATCGACTTGGAACGGTCAGTAGGCAATAAGGCCTACTGGTTATTATGGCCTACTGGTTAGCTTAAATCGATTCTAGGTGTACACAACCTCGCTATTGACAAGACAGTGTAAAAAAAAGTACATCCCATCAAAAGGAAATCTCTAACAATAAAGTCCACATCCAGAGAAATTAGGAAACGATACACATTTATGTTATGTAAATATATATGAAAAACATAATTAGAAACACAGAAATATCCAGAGTTGTATTGAACAACCACACAGCAGTAGCAGCCAAAGAGACACTAATCTAGAGTACGACCTAAAAAACCTGAGGGACAAAGGTTCTTGCGTGTAATAAACATACATGTAATTTCGTTAAAGCTACAGAGTCTCTACATCAATCGATTTCTTCTTTGAAGTCCTGTCTTTATTTGTAACTTCATGTTCACCAGCTCATGTCGAAATCGGGTATTTAAGCGAGCAAATAGAGCGCAGGAAATTATTTACTGTATATACATCGACCAGTACACATCGTTCCTATACAAAGGTAACAGTATATTTTACAGAAAAAAAAGTTAGCCTCTTTTGGGGACACGACTTTCTGATTTCAAGTCCGGTGCTCTATCCACTGAGCTATAACGCTTGAGAAAACGGTATACTAACTACCATTTATTATGAGGCAAAATCAATACATATGTAGTCCATCTTGTCGCACGTGTAAATTAACATGGCCTGGTGTAATACTGCATGTTATAAATATGAAACTAATACTTCGCCTCAAAACAATCATATCTCGACATGTTGTTTAGCGCTTGATGAGTTTGTGTGTGCGCGCTTGTTATTACGTAATGCCTATTTAGTGTTAAAAATGCTTCAACATACCAATAAATAGTCTCTAGTGTTTCAGCGTACAGCCTTCAAAACATAAAAATGCAAGGCAGTGGTTCAAATCCCGATCCTGGCAATTTTTTATCACATATATTCTGAAGCCCTATATTTATCGATGTTACCTGCTTATATACCGACTTTTGGGGTGTTCGTCGATTTGAAACTACTTCACACGTGACTCATTTATATTCATGAGTTATTACCAGTTAAAATAGTGACTGTGTAACTTTAATTAAGGGAGATAACTCGTGTGACATTTTCTTATTTATTACATAGTTGCTGATATATTTTGCCTGCGATGAGTATTTCAACATCCTATCCAAAATGAATGATTGGAGACTCAGAACAAGCCTCATATTTTTTAAAAGCTATGTTTTTATAATTTTGTAAAGATTAATATTCATCTTTTATTTGTTGTTTTTGTTTTTGTATATTGTCACTTTTTACTCTGTTCGTGCGACTATTTCGGAATTAACGATATGAGAGAATTTAATCAATTTCTGATTTTTTAGATGTAAAGTTTCACTTAAACAAATAATGTCATACTGTTAATTGAAATTAACAAAAACCAACACATTATCTCTTAGCTTTCAGACTGATAGTCCCTAAAATGTGCAGTGACATTTTTTTTAATGCACTCTCAAAACCGTCCTAGCCAGGCTGTCAATGTAAGACCGTCTGCCAATCTGTAAAATAACAATAAGCAAAGATATAAACAATTTAAAAAAAAATATTTTAATATATAAAGTTCTTTGCATAACAGAAAACCTCAGCCCATTTAGATATGTTAACGACATTTCCGTATTACCCATATGCCACTCTTGGTGCTGTCAAATAACAAGTACTAAGTGTTCGCAAAGAAATGTCCAGTGTGCCTAATTTGCGGTCGTGTAATTCGAAGTCCTCCAGTTTATTAACCAAGGGGAAATTCCGAAGGTTTTCCATAAAGTGTGGACTATTTTGGGTGCGTTTTTTTTCGTGCATTGATTTTATGAGGTGACATCGTTTTTAGGTCTCATCCGCAAGACTAATAAGATCGGAAATATTTTTTAAATGTTTCGATATACGTTTCTTATATAGTTTACCCATAACAATATTGACCAATGCAATTCTTTTTCGGCCTTCGTTTCTTTAACTCTTCTCCATAATAGACTATTGCCGTCGTACGGTACGAAGCATTCGATCTTACTTAATTAGCTTAACAAGAGTATCAAAGTCTGCCTCTGAACAACCGGAAAATTAACATTTTTTAATATCAATTCCAAACCCTTCTCAAAAGCAATCATTTCTTATTCATTGATAATACAACAAAACAAATCGCTAACTCGGACCAAAAACTTAGATGAGTTACTATCAATCACTTCTCATTCCCTGACAATACAACAAAACAAATCTCTAACTCGGACCAAACACTTAGATGAGTTACTATCAATCACTTCTCATAACAAAACAGACCTCTAACTCGGAATAAACACGTAGATACGGTTCTATCTATGACTGCTCATTCATGGACACATCTCTCACTCGGAACAAACAAACACTTAGATGCGTTATTATCAATCACTTCTCATTCACGGACAATACAACAAAACAAATATCGAACTCGGAACAAACAAACACTTAGATGCGTTATTATCAATCACTTCTCATTCACGGACAATACAGCAAAACAAATATCGAACTCGGACCAAACACTTAAATGCGTTATTATCAATTACTTCTCATTCACGGAAAATACAACAAAACAAATATCGAACTTGAAACAAACAAACACTTAGATGCGTTATAACAAAACAAATATCGAACTCGGAACAAACAAACACTTAGATGCGTTATTATCAATCACTTCTCATTCACGGACAATACAACAAAACAAACACCGAACTCGGACCAAACACTTAGATGAGTTATTATCAATTACTTCTCGTTCACGGAAAATACAACAAAACAAATATCGAACTTGGAACAAACAAACACTTAGATGCGTTATAACAAAACAAATATCGAACTCGGAACAAACAAACACTTAGATGCGTTATTAACAATCACTTCTCATTCACGGACAATACAACAAAACAAATATCGAACTCGGACCAAACACTTAGATGCGTTATTATCAATCACTTCTCATTCACGGACAATACAACAAAACAAATATCGAACTCGGACCAAACACTTAGAGGCGTTATTATCAATCACTTCTCACTCACGGACAATACAACAAAACAAATATCAAACTCGGAACAAACACTAAGATGTGTTTTTATCAATCACTTCTCATTCAATGACAATAAAAAAAAATTCTCTTGCTCGGACCAAACACTTAGATGCGTTTATATCAATCACGTCTCATTCACTGACAGAAAAACGAAACAAAAAATCCTAGTTGCGCTGCTGGTCAACATATTTACTCAGTCTTCTCACAGTGACAACAGACAGTTTTTCATGCGCAGCATTTTGGGCGACTTCTCTTCTAAAACTATTAGATGGATTTTCCTAAAAAATTACAGCAATGTTGCTCTTGATGTCTAGTTGTATGTATTGTCTCTTGATGTCAAGTTGTATGAATTGTCTTTTTTTCTTTTTTTCTTTTTTTTTAATTTTTTTTTTCTTTTTTTATTGTCTTTATTTATATAAATGCCTATTATTAGAAACATACAAAAAATAGGAAAACTATAGCATTTTGTAAAATTTCAAAAAAAATTAAAAAAAATTAAGCATAATGGTAGGGTTCCAAAAACCAATATTAAATCTCAATATGCATGGTGACATATAATTTTAATTGCATATATTGTCTTAATATATGTTCAAATAAGTGCCTAGGAAGTTTGAACAAATTCTATTATTTAGCATAGGGGTAGGGTTTCTATCTTTTTTCCTAAACAAGCATGGGGACTTAAACTTTTTATTTTTACATTTTGTTTTTATATATCTTAAACTATGTGCTTAGAAAGTTTAAACAAATTCTCTTATTGGAAACATACAAAAAAAAAAGGAAATTGTATCATTATGGGCTAATTTGTGCATAAATTGTGGTAATGGTCTCAAAAATTTTGTAAAAAAATATAGGTGTTACATAAAGATGAGCTTTAAATGTTATTATAATTAAATTTTCTTTACTTTAATACAATTTTAGCAGAATTGTGACCAATGAATAAATGATTAGACTTCAAAAATGTCTTATTTAGCTATTTCATGGACTTGTTCAACTTTTTGGACAGATTGACATGATGGTGGCATTACACATTATTTTTTAAAATTTAAACAATTATGGTGACCTACCATTATTTTTGCATTTTCTGTCTATATATATAACAGACTTACTGTACAAAAAGTTTAAAGAAAATCTCTTATGCAGAAAAAACTATAGAAAATGTCTTTAAAATACTTCATCTGCCTTAAGAAATTACAAATTCAGTCGCGTAATAACATGAAAGGGTTTCGTATATATACATGTATTACGAGTGAATTAGTCTATTTAAGGCCATTTAAGCTGTGCCATATGCCCATGCCTACCTGTAACACCTGCACTTTTCGGAAACACATACACCACCATACGCGGGTGTGTATTTGTCCTTGCACGCCTGAACACACCAGTCAGGGTCGCAAGTCCTCTTTTCAACTGAAATATACAGCAGAAGTAGGTACAGCTTGATACGGAGACTTCATTTAACACTTAAATGTGTATCCTTCGGATGAAACGAACACAAACAAGAGAACAACGTGGATGACTTAATTGTCTCGAGGCTGTTAACGAGAGGATATGTCAGATGCGGCTATCTTGAATGTTAAAGGGATACATGGCAATCCTGATCTTTGTTTAACCTCCTGGCGTCCCGCATTTTGTTCTACACAACGTGCATTTATTTGATAAATAGTATTATTATACCTCACATGAAACGCCCATGGAAATCCCCATAGACAACAATGTGTAATTTCTTACTATCTTACACGAGGGTGATATTAAAGGGTGATAGTAAATCGCAGGGTGATAGTTTTGGTGCGCGTTTATCGGCGACATAATTGGCTCAGTATGGTGAAATTGCTATTTTTAACGCTTCGTAACTGCTAAAGTTCGTTTAATTACCGATTTCAATAAACTACCACTCGTTTTCTTTGTTACGTTATTTCAAATTCAATGATATTCAATGATATAACTTTCATAGCAATGTTTGGAAAAAAAAGTTGTTTTTGAAAAGAAAATATTTAAGGCAAAATGAAATCTCTACTGAAAATGAATCTTATTTTTGGGCCGAGGGGATTTCGATATAGTAAAATAAATATTACATTCATGAGAGGGCGATCGTAAGAATGTGATATGTATATACTATTAATTATCTGAATAGTTGAAAGAAATTTGCTTTCAAGATAATATTTAGTGTTGATTATATTGCACTATACTATTTATATAGCTAAGGCAATATAGCAAAGAATAATCGAAATTACTAATTATTTCAATCTATTCTGGGTTATTACTTTTGTTTTTAGTTATGTGAAAGCATTGTGTTTTTAAATCAATCTAAAATTGGCCGTGTGTCCCTTTATAGTGTTCATAAAGGAGCCGCGACATACGAACACGTCCCTTCGGACATTAAGACGACAACGTCATAAAGTATCAATTTATGACGTCTGCCGGTAACCAATTTATTACTAATCAAATTTCTCGTCACTTTCATGTTTTACCTAATTATAATATATCAAAGGAAATGTGTTTTCTTAATATAAATAGTTGATGCTATAGAAAATGGTAATTGTTTATTTTTGTTGTTGTTATTTAAACAACGACGTCGTCCAAGACGTCAAAATTAATCGTGAGAACAATCTTTAATTTTCAAATTGAGATAAAATCATTTTTAATTAAGATATCAACATAAAATCAACAGAATATTAAAGAGAAAATCACCGTGTTTCAAAAACATAAAAAACAACATCATAAAATTCAAAATGTTATCTGAAGGGTCGTTTTCGCGTGTTTCGGCTCAAATGTTTTATTTATATGAAATAAAGAATATATGTAAGAAATAAAACATTTCCAGCGGAGATATGTTGTTCTAGATCTATACCTGGTGAGCGGAACTTACGAATATCGATATCAAGGACCGAATGCAGTTTCGAAGTTGTTCAGGTACCAAATTTCAGGCTTTTATCTCTCACAATATAAATCCGATGAAATATTTTATAAAAACATGTATGTTTATTTATATATTACACAATGTGCGAGAGAATGATCATAATATAAACAAATTATAACAAGATGTTATACTCTCTCATCTCTCAACATCAAAAGAAGATATAAAAATCGAACAGTAAAAGTAGCATTCAAGGACGATAGTCAACCATAAACACAAACAGAAACAAAGAACAACTTTAAAGATGAATATAAGGCCAAATAAGACAAAATGATAAACCTTTTAACAAGTTTAATATAGATAGTATGCAAGTGATTATGACCAAGTATCTTACCAAGAAGTTTGTGAATCACTCATCTTCCTATTAGATACTATTTTCGTCAGGTATGGAACTACCGTTTGTAGACAAATTGTTGGTATCGCTATAGGTACGAACTGTGGACCCCCTGTCGCAGATTTGTTTTTATATAGCTATTAAAGAGATTTCATTGTGAGTCTTTCCCCAGATACCCAGGCAGATGTTATTGAAGCATTTAATGACACCTCTCGGTATCTGGATGACATATTGAACATTGACAACCCTTTCTTTTCTACTATGGTTAATAATATATATCCTAAAGAACTTCAGCATAACAAAGCCAATAGTTCTGATACTAACGCTTCTTTTCCCGATTTACATCTCTCTATTGAAAATGGTCAAAAAATTAGCAAAATCTATGACAAGAGAGATGATTTTAATTTTGATATTATTAATTAACCCCATTTGGATGTTCCCCGAGCAACTTCTTATAGGGTCTATGTGTCTCAACTTTTACTCAAGTTGAGGACTGTAATATTCGTAATCTTTGTATAACTAAAAAGCTACTCAATCAGGGATACCGTTACCATAAACTTCGTAAAACCTGTACAATTTTATTATCGTAACCCTGATCTTCTTTCCAAATATAAAAGTAATTCAAGAACTCTTCTGAGACAAGGAATATCACAACCTGATTTTTATGGTGACGTGATTTACAAACTTCGTAAGATCCTTGGTCATGATCACTTTCATTCTATCTTCGCTAAACTTGTTAAAAGGTTTATCAAAAGAGTTATGATCCTATCATTTTGCTTGGTGGTTGACCCATTTACAGTTCGCCACTATGCTTTCCTCGTTAATTGTGCGATGACCGGACAGGCTATTGACTCTATGATGACCTCTACATAAAGCGCAAAAGGACGGTGACGTTTGATGTTTGTCTGCATTCTTGTCTTTTTGGTGCCCTCAATGATTCCTTTGTTTGTTGCTCTGGCTTCTGCCGAGTCACTGAGTACTTTCTTTGTGGTTTTCTAGGCTATCGTTTTTTTTTTATATATATACACGAGCATCTTTGTGTTTTACTTTTATTGCCTATTAATGCTGCCTTGTTGGTAAGAGAATAGTTCATGGAGGGGATTTCTTTATTTACACTGTGTCGTGTTTGTTGCTTCCAAGGGATCACCTTTTCAGTATTTATTTAATGCTTGTTCCCATTCCATATAAAACTAAACCACATTATGCAGATATTTTCTTGTATTTGTATTGATACCAATTACAATTTCAGATCGCGTTCAGCTCCTTTAAAGGAGAAATAAATTATAAATAATCAATATTTGTACATATTTTCCAAAATATTTGAGAATACTTTAAGAACAAAACTTTACGAATTCTGTCTCTCTTTCCGTAAAGACGAATTAAGTTGCATATTTAGTTTAATGAGCACTTTGGGCGTGTTGCGAACTGGCATGTATCGTTTTCTATGTGTAGCCGTTCTAATCTAAGGAATATCTAAATATATACTTGAAATATTTAGAGATTTTTTTTCTTCAAAAGTAGTCTCCCATTATTACGTATAATACAACATAGTTTATATACACTCTCTTTCTGGTAACAATTTCGACTTTTCAAAACTGTAATCGGTATAAGATAAGTATTCATGTCATTAAATCTTATCGTTGCTAATTTGCTGATTTGACATGTATTAACAATAATTAAATTGTTATTCTTGGATTCCATTTAATGTCAATGTCGTCAATTGATTGAATTGTTTCGCAATTGACAAAACGTCAAATGTTATTTTACCTTCGTCGATATTGAGGAACCTTAACTGAGAACGTAATATATTCCCAACGGCACATACACAAACGCATGCACACATGTAAACGCACGATCGCATGTACGCACGCATCCCCACCCCGCAAAGCACACACGCAGAAGTACGGTTACTTACGAAAAGCTGATGCTTCATAGCTCACCAAGGCGATCACCAGAATAGCCAGATAAACCTTTGCAAACATGATGAAATCTAGATTTAAAAATAAATGGTGTGGTTACATATTAATGACAATATATTATTTGGTATATGGAGTAGTAAGCGCCCGATTTGGGCATGAGAATAGTGTAGGCTATGGGTGTGCGTAGTTCGTATTATCATAAACCAGCTTAATTTTTTTTTAAAGAAAATGTAAAAAAAAAATCAAAAAAAAATGAAAGGTAAAAATAAATCAAAAAAAATAATTCAAATAATAATATAAAAAGAAGAAAGTCATAAAATCTGGTAAAGTTTGGCAAAGATCAGATGCAATATGAAGGCCCTATCGTAAGACGAGGCAATTATAGCAATTTTTAACAAAATCAAGGGCCATAACTCCGCTGTTACTGGTCCGATCTGTCTGTTTTTGTTGAACTTGACCGAGCTTTTATTGACATTAACAATCTGATAAAGTTTGGTAAAGATCGGATAAAAAATAGTCTTAACGAAGCAAAACATATCATTTTGAACTAAATCAAGGGCCATAACTCCGCTGTTACTTGTCCGATAGAATGGTTTTCGAACTTGTCCATGTATAACCCAATTAAAGTTGCATACATGCAAAGTAATTGCCTCATTTATATGTTATAATATGTTTGACAACATCTGGTATAAAACTTCGTTCAAATTTAGTTACTTTTGAGATTTAAACCTCAAAACCGTTCAAATTCGAGGGTTAATTTACCCCACCACCTACTTATTTAGTGTATCTCACTTGTTGGATTGGATGTCCTTGGGGTTTTTGTGTTTCCATTTTAGGGTGCTAACTCATAAATTATATATGATAGACTGAGACCAACAAGATGCGACACAGTCAGCATTTGCAATAACTGCAGTTTTGGGGCGAGAAAGTTATATACTGAGCCAAAATAAAAACACCAGCTATTAATGCTGGTATGGCATATATGTAAAATATACATCTGAAAAGCTACAGAACAACGTGTTATGAAATAAAACAGTTGCATATTTGAATTCACAAAGAAGACTTTTCAAAAGGTCAATGTTCTGTATTAAACTGCTAAAAAGTGAAAAGGTGTTGACAAATAAATATTAATATGCATTTTTATCTAGGTCAAACCTTTACTGAGACAGGTATGGACATCTGTTAGTACACCATAGGCTTCCTTTGAATAGTGCAGTTATGGTTTTTTTATCACAACATTTCTATTAGTAATTGATCTTATAACGTTAATGATGTTTTGTGTTCATTATTTTCTAATTTTAAACATGTCGCTTTAATAAAAGAAATATTTTCATCTTAGTGAGAGCAAATGCACATAATACATGCAAATGCTTATTTAGCGGTGTGCATCGGTGTACATAGCACGTATTATCAAGCACCGATTAATATCGATATGTTTGTATAGAATAGGTTAATACAATGTGTTAAAATAAATTGAAAATTGAACTTTCAGTACAGGAGTTACAGTAGATGGTTGGTCCTTCTAGATAACGGATACAGCGGTAACGCAACTTTATATAGTAATTCGTATAACAGATGTTGTGTTGCAAATACGTGCACTGTAAATATATTGATGCAACTAATCGTTTGATATACTTAATTAAATGTCATTAACATATGTAAATGTCATTATGAACAGTGGCAGTTGAAGCTATCCCGACAACAACAGGCATATTTTACAACAAATGTAAACCGTTTCTAAGCTTACTAACCATAACGTATATCTGTTACTTACAAATGTTGCAAATCATGGGCCCTGTTTTATTAAACATCTTACGATAAGTCTCAGATTTTAAAATCGTTCATTATTTTCACCTAAGCATTCAATGTAGACAATTATGTGTACACGTTGTGCAGAAATATCACATGCATACGAAAATGAAATGAAATCACGTTTATTTGAAATGTGTTATTGATAGTGAAGCATTTAAGAAATTGATTTACGATCAAAAAGGTCGTAAGTTGCTTCATAAAACGGGGCCCTGTGAACTCTATGAAATAACCTACGATAATTTTAATCGTAAGTCAAAATAAAATACCTTCAGCCATTTTCCTTAAAAGTATTTGAAGCAAGCAATGAAGGGTGGAAATATTGCATAAATAACATATGTATTAGATAGTTTACAGAAAATCGTTTTATCTGCTTAACGTAACATATAGCAATACATTTAATAATTTGATTTACGATCAAAATTATCGTAAGATGTTTCATAAAACGGGCCCCATAACTCTAAAACTATAATATAACTCAATCGGCCAGGTAAAAATTCGTCCTATCATGCTTCGAATTATGAGTTACTAACCCTAAATTCATTTTACGCATACTCAATTGCAGTTATTTTAGGTACCCGTTACTATATATAGACTTTTAATTTGCATATATGCATTAACCTCATCACATGGACAGAGTTTGAAAGAACAGTTTTGTGTTGTAAAATGTACCTGTTGTTGGCGGGAGAGTGACTTTAAGGCTGTTACAATGATTTATTTTACTTTTACAAAAGACATCTGTTCTGCACAAATGGGCGTTAATTATACGTATACCTTATCAGTTGATCTTTATGCAATATAATAGCATTTACGTATACAAATTTCATTACTATAATTGGCAAAGATGTCAGAGGACGTAACATGCACATATATTGGCCATTGCAGCAGCCAGTGCCGGAATGATGACAAATCTCGAATTGATATGTTGACTGATGATAGTGATTATGATGAGAGAATATTAATAATAAACGATGATGATGATGATGATGATGAGAGAATATTAATAATAAACGATGATTATGATGAGAGAATATTAATAATAAACGATGATGATGATGATGATGAGAGAATATTAATAATAAACGATGATGATGATGAGATCATATTAATAAAAAACGATGATGATGATGAAAGAATATTAATAATAAACGAGTGATGATGATGAGAGACTAATAATAATAAACGATGAGGATGATGAGAGAATATTAATAATAAACGATGATGATAATGGGAGAATATAAATAATAAACGATGATGATGATGAGATAATATTAATAATAAACGAGTGATGATGATGAGAGACTATTAATAATAAACGATGAGGTTGATGAGAGAATATTAATAATAATAGATGATGATGATGATGATGATGATGAAGAGAGAATATTATTAATAAACGATGATGATGATGAGATAATATTAATAATAAACGAGTGATGATGATGATAGACTAATAATAATAAACGATGAGGATGATGAGAGAATATTAATAATAAACGATGATGATGATGAGAGAATTCTAATAATAAACGATGATGATGATGATGAGAGAATATTAATAATAAACGATGACGATGATGAGAGAATATTAATGATAACCGACTCAACTAAGGACTCTCTCTGTCAATGCTTTATATATTAAAGTTGATAACTTTCTCTGAAGATCTCAGCGATCCATGCATACTCTGTCACTTGAATGAATGTTGCTTAAAGACAAATTTGAAGGAGCAAAAGCATGCTTATTATGAGTTACTAACCCTAAATTCATTTTACGCATACTCAATTGCAGTTATTTTAGGTACCCGTTACTATATATAGACTTTTAATTTGCATATATGCATTAACCTCATCACATGGACAGAGTTTGAAAGAACAGTTTTGTGTTGTAAAATGTACCTGTTGTTGGCGGGAGAGTGACTTTAAGGCTGTTACAATGATTTATTTTACTTTTACAAAAGACATCTGTTCTGCACAAATGGGCGTTAATTATACGTATACCTTATCAGTTGATCTTTATGCAATATAATAGCATTTACGTATACAAATTTCATTACTATAATTGGCAAAGATGTCAGAGGACGTAACATGCACATATATTGGCCATTGCAGCAGCCAGTGCCGGAATGATGACAAATCTCGAATTGATATGTTGACTGATGATAGTGATTATGATGAGAGAATATTAATAATAAACGATGATGATGATGATGATGATGAGAGAATATTAATAATAAACGATGATTATGATGAGAGAATATTAATAATAAACGATGATGATGATGATGATGAGAGAATATTAATAATAAACGATGATGATGATGAGATCATATTAATAAAAAACGATGATGATGATGAAAGAATATTAATAATAAACGAGTGATGATGATGAGAGACTATTAATAATAAACGATGAGGATGATGAGAGAATATTAATAATAAACGATGATGATAATGGGAGAATATAAATAATAAACGATGATGATGATGAGATAATATTAATAATAAACGAGTGATGATGATGAGAGACTATTAATAATAAACGATGAGGTTGATGAGAGAATATTAATAATAATAGATGATGATGATGATGATGATGATGATGAAGAGAGAATATTATTAATAAACGATGATGATGATGAGATAATATTAATAATAAACGAGTGATGATGATGATAGACTAATAATAATAAACGATGAGGATGATGAGAGAATATTAATAATAAACGATGATGATGATGAGAGAATTCTAATAATAAACGATGATGATGATGATGAGAGAATATTAATAATAAACGATGACGATGATGAGAGAATATTAATGATAACCGACTCAACTAAGGACTCTCTCTGTCAATGCTTTATATATTAAAGTTGATAACTTTCTCTGAAGATCTCGGCGATCCATGCATACTCTGTCACTTGAATGAATGTTGCTTAAAGACAAATTTGAAGGAGCAAAAGCATGCTTATTATAGCTATACAGCAATAACCCGTATTTTTAATTAGTTTTCTAGTTATCTATAATAATTTTCAGCTTATTTGAAATAGTAGCATGTGATTGCTTACCTCTAAAAATGTGGGTTAGGCCATTAAAATAAAGAGTCACTGTGGCTTGAAAGCCGAGATACAATGGAGAATATTTTTTTTTTAAAATTATAGCCATTTTAAAATTCCAAAATGGTCACCATAAATGCATCAGGTAAAATGGAAATATTCGTTTTCGCATTCAGTAGATCCCAACGTTTCAAAAAAATTTACAGGGTTGTTTATCTCCAAATCAATTAACACAATTACATACTGAACCGGATTAAGATCAGAATGCATTGGTCCTGCAGTTTCTGAGGATTATATATATTAGAGACTTTCCTATAATCTCTTCATACAAACATGGGGCCCTGGTTTGGTGCCATATCCCTGTACTTGTATATATCAAAGAAGTCACATACTGAACATCTGTCAAATAAACAAAATGTCAATTGCACAATAGATGCGTCACGTTTTATGCTATTTATTAATATAATAATAATACTAATTACATATGTATGTTATTCAGCTGCCGAGGGCAGCTGACTCTTATATGGGTTTAGAATATGTCTATGGTTAACATACTGTGAATCATGTAGCCGACAATAAGCATGCATTACATCTTCAATTCCTAGGGAACCCGTCTAAAAAACTTGAATGGTATAAACACATATTTTTCAATGTTCAAACCTTTGCCGTTTTATTGCCTCAAATGACGTTTTCGTAGAGCAGTCTACTATAGTGTAGAATGCGGCAATATTTCCGGGATCTTCATGTCCGGAATTTTTTTACGGAGCATAATGAAACCGTAAGTGAAACTGAATGAAACCGCAAGTATTGTAATGGAATAAGTGCAAATCTATATTTTAATGGAATAATACCTTTTTATGGAATAATACACATTTATAATGCGGTATTCTCGTAAATACCGCCGTGGTATTCGCTGCCTATATGGTTTTCATAATTGCACATGTAATGGTAAGGTAGCAATGAAGAGTTTTTCACTTTGATAACGCAATCTTATAATTACACAAGGTAGCAGTGAGACGTTTATCTCTGTTGTAATGCACACGCTAACGCACACGCATCCCTTACATGTGAACACCTGTATTTCTGTGCTGATGTGTACTTCTAGCACGTCGTGTTCCAAAGTTGAATTGTAATCAGTATGTAAGGCAAATCGAGGTATTTGAACAGAGAGAAGCGAGGTCGTCCACCTTGATTCGAAATGTTTGGTAGGATCTACTGATGATAAAACTCGGGAAGAATGTGTCTGGTAAGAAAAAAAACCGGTCGTGGTGTGTTTACGTCAACATTGTTTTTTTCAATATTGTTTTAACACCCGTGACTTGATATTGTATTATGTTAAACTTCGTTTTCAGTCCCTACCCAGATATATGCTATTTCCTCTCGGTAGCTATTTTACGCTTGCGTAAAACTTTGCTTGTAATCATATTTATTTAACTAAATATGCTGATAATATATATAAATATACTTAATGTCAACCAATATGTCCAATCATCCAGAACACCTGCCAATTTCAAACATTATTGACAACAATTATTCACACAGACCTGTGTGGATAAATTGCCAGTTGATGGTATTGCTAGTAATAAAATGTGCTGACTTGAACGGTACTTAGTAAACAAGGGACATCAAAATGCATGTGATAGAATATGATGAAATTTCTAATTAATACTGAAAAGGTGATCTCTTGGAAGCAACAAACACAAACAAGAGATAAAAGTAGCAGACTCGGTTTTATTGAGTCTACCTCTCATGCCTCATAGCACCGGCTTAAGCGATAGTTTACTTTAAATTCACAAAGATCGGGCTTGATGATCCCAAAGGACCAGTAAGTAATAACACCACAGATTTGTAGTCGGGGCGACTTTTTTTGCCACACAGCACTTAACAAACGCTAGCGTGAATGTCAATAAATACTGAAAAGGGGATCCCTTGGAAGCAACAAACACAAACAAGAGATAAAAGTAGAAGACTCGGTTTTATTGAGTCTGCTTATGAGAGGTAATTTAAAGTGCAACACCTCTCACGCCTCCTAGCACCGGCTTAAGCGATATTCTAATTAAGATTAACACACGTTGCATTACACGTATACTATCAATACCAGGCGTAGAAGCAGGGGATCAGACGGAACATGTGGATAAGAGAGCCAGGGGACAATGGGGCAATATGACCAGGCCAACAATTGACCATCTAACAACTGCACGTGTTGCGACATAGAACATAAATATGCATTGGCTTGAGAAATGTATTAAAATATAGAACATGGAAGTGTACATAGTGCAGCCATAAGAACGCAGTTTAAGCAACATATACAAAGACTATATATACAAGGACTATATATACAAGGACTATATATACATGGACAATATATACAAGGACTATATAAACAAGGACTATATATACATGGACTATATATACAAAGACTATATATACAAGGACTATATATACAAGGACTATATATACATGGACTATATATACCAGGACTATATATACAAGAATTATATATACAAAGACTATATATACATATACTATATATATATATACAAGGACTCTATACACAAGGACTATATACAGAAGGACTATATATACAAAGACTATACATACATTGACTATATACACAAAGACTATATATACATGGACTATATATACAAGGACTGTATATACAAGGACTGTATACACAAGGACTATATACACAAGGACTATAAACACATTGACTATATACACAAGGACTATATATACAAGAACTATATAAACAAGCACTATATATACATGGAATATATATACAAGGACTATATATACAAGGACTATATATACATGAACTATATATACAAGGACTATATATGCAAGGACTATATATATATGGACTATATATACAAGGACTATATATACACGGACTATATATACAAGGATTATATACATCGACTATATATACATGGACTATATACACAAGGACTATATACACATTGACTATATACACATGGATTATATACACAAGGACTATATACACAAAGACTATATACACAAGAACCGTATACACTAGGACTAAATATACATGGACTATATACACAAGGACTATAAATACACAAGGACTATGTACACAAGGACTGTATACACCTGGACTTTATACACAAGGACTATATATACAAGGACTATATATACAAGGACTATATACACAAGGACTATATACACATGGACTTTATACACAAGGACTATATATACAAGGACTATATATACAAGGACTATATACACAATGACTATATACACAAGGACTATATACACAAGGACTATATATACAAGGACTATATACACAAGGACTATATACACCAGAACCGTTACACTAGGACAAAATATACATGGACTATATACACAAGGACTATATATACAAGGACTATATATACAAGGACTATATACACAAGGACTATATATACAAGGACTATATACACAAGGACTATATACACAAGGACTATATACACAAGGACTATATATACAAGGACTATATACACAGGGACTATATACACAAGGACTATATATACAAGGATTATATACACAAGGACTATATACACAAGGTATATATACAAGGACTATATACAAAGGCTATATACACATGGACTTTATACACAAGGACTTTATATTCAAGGACTATATACACAAGGACTATATATACAAGGACTATATACACATGGACTTTATATACAAGGACTATATATACAAAGACTATTTATACAAGGCCTATATACACAAGGACTATATACACAAGGACTATATACACAAGAACCGTATACACTAGGACTAAATATACATGGACTATATACACAAGGACTATAAATACACAAGGAATATGTACACAAGGACTGTATACACATGGACTTTATACACAAGGACTATATATACAAGGACTATATATATACATGTACAATAGATACAGGATCTATACATGCAACAACTATATATGCAAAGACTTTATATGCAAGGACTATTTATGCATGGACTATACATGCATGGACTATACATGCAAGGACTTTACATAGAAGGTCTATACATGCAAGGACTATATATACAAGGACTATATATATACAAGGACTATATACACAATGACTATATATGCAAGGACTATATATATACATGGAGTATATATACATTTGAAAATAAGGTTTGAGACACCAATCACATATCGGGGTTCATGATAGGGGTACCGCCTAACATGGTAAGAGGCTAAACAGCCGTAGAGCTTTAAACCAGGTCCAAGGGAGCACCAAACCGCACTTTAAACTATTGTCGATATAATTTTTATTCTAATTGCACCCCATAATGATAGTGCTTCTACACCACAAATGCGTTTAATTTGCCATGGAGAGGTATGACCATGTCTAACGTATGCCACAGTTATACGCACTCGTGAAAATGTTTGAGTTTTCCGTAAGCGAGTTCCTTTCTACCTTACAATAGTACAGAGTTAAACAAAATTGCACTTCCATTGGAGATGAATCATATGTCTTAAAAGTATCCGTGAGTAATGTGTTAAAGTTTGATTTCACTGTGACTGTAGCCGTTGACCTTGTGACATAAACAGTAATAATATGTGTTCATTCTCAAAGGAATCAGCTTCAAACTGGCATGATGATATAGTATATTCAGTGAGATAACTTACAGAGTCTGACCCAAAAATAAAAATAAATGTTTTCAGCCTCAGTTCGATCAAACTGATATAGTTAAAATTGAAAGTTTGCTCCCAAACTATTGTCACATTCGACCAATCACAACAAAAGCATACTTGCAAAGTTAAATGCCATGTAAACTTGAGGTATTGAGCTGAACCCATTTTCAGGGCAAAATGTAAGTTCACTGTAATCTTGACCTTCGACATGCCTACTGACGATACTAAATATAGTCTCTAATCATGTTTGGCTTGTTGTAAACAATACCCACTGAACATCCACTGAAATAAACAGTCTAGGTGGCTTTATAGCCGAGATAAACAACAACATTTTGAAAATCCAAAATGGCACCATAAATGCATCGGATAAAATGGAAACAGCAGTTATCGCATTCAGTAGATCTTAAATTTCCCAGAATAGTATAAGTTTGTTAATCTCAAACAAAACGTTTACGAAATAACATTGTAAACGGAGTAATACAAAATAGGTATGAAACTACTAATTATTTTCGCCAAAGACACCAATGTTAAAGTGTCACATATTAATGATTTGCTGCAAATTCAACTCAAGAATGGAAAATGCAGCAGTGTAATGTTCATATAGAAAACTAACTTTCTACTTGAAAAATCACCAGAAAAAGTGGGCTCACAAGACACGTAAGAAAGTTCTTGTTTGTTTACTAAACAGGTCAACACAATATGAATACATTATTCCGTAACGTACCAGCTGTTTTCATTGATTGACTATTTTAATTGCTCACACAGTGTAAGCATAGAGTCGAAAATGTTCATCAGTGATCCAGTAAAACCTATTAATACGCTTCTTATACATACATGCAGTTCCCCGCCACTAATAATGCCCATTTCCATCAAAAAAGGAGAGATTACGTTTTATTATAGGAACTACGTTCGACTACACCTCTGAGGTTTACATATAAATAGTGGTGGTAAACCAATATGGTTGACTGACACTCCATTGACTTAGACGTGTATATTGTATATCTTAAATGCAAGATTTGTCAAGCATAGATGAGTATCATACATTCAGTCTGGTTTCATTCTTAATAATGATAAGGTGGGAAGCCATTTTAAACGGCCGTGGTTCAGGAACCTTGGATTACGGTACCAGCTACTTAGCAGCTCCAGAGTTATACCAATATAATGTATAGGTGCGTGAGCATTACACGTGTGTATGAATCAATAGCGTGCAGAGAATAGAGCGTTAATATCCTTAATTAGGGTATATTTGGTATATGTTTGTTTCAATAGCTACTTCATCAGGGCTACCATGAACTTCGGGAATAAATACTGATAAGGGAGATCCTTTGGAAGCAACACACACAACCAAGAAAATAAAGTAGCAGACTCGGTTTTATTGAGTCTGTTCGTGAGAAGTAATGTAGGGCGCATCAACACTCACATTTCCAAACACCGGTTTAAAAGACCGGATCTCAGAATCTTCAATAACCAAAGCAAATTAGGCACAGTTGGAGTAGCTTATCCACTGGTCAGTTTGTGCTGTTTGTAAACATAAACACATGTGCTATGGTAGAGCAATAAACGTCAGTGTGGTGATGTCTGTATATCAGAGATAAAGATGAAGAGATAATCATTCTAGGCAATTATCTATTACCTATCAATAAGTGGAATTATACACTTAGGAGTAAGTCCCTATTTAACTCCAATAAAACAAATAATTACAACTTGTTTTCCAAAAATAACTCAAATTTTACAGAATTTCTTTTGTATACATTTATAAAGTGTTCACCAGGGCTTGTTCAGGCAATAAACTATTAATTAAGTTTAAACATTACTACTGGTATCTGTTTTAATTTTTGTTAATATGTAAGCATTATTTGCATTGTTGAGGAACAAAAAAAAACACTTGCAGTTTCAGAAGAGCAACTTGTGATTGTGATGTCGTTTGCATGGAGAGAACTGTAACTAATGTTGTAATAACTTGTAGTTCAATCCATTTGCATATGTTTCTATGAATATTGTGGTGTTGAATTGATGTATTGTAACATATCTGCAATAAAATATTATTAAATTAAAAAAAAAAAAAAAAAATTAAAAAAAATGTCGTTTGCATTTTTTATTACTTTTGCCTTCTCGTTTGTCTGTTTGCGTGTTTGTTTTTGTGTTTTGTGGTGGACTGTCGTCCTTGAATGCTGCTTTCCCTGTCCGATATTTTTATCTTTCTTGAGACAATTACCCATAAATTTAAAGGCTAACCTCAATCTCAAATACATAATTTATGTAGCTCCTAGAACAAAAACCTGTGGATTAAAAAAAGAAACATAGGGCACCCGGAATGACAAATGCTTCCGGAGGTATGACATAGAAGGCATATATAACGCCAACGTGTGTTTTAGAAATGGCCAGGCAATCAATGGTTCCCAAATTTACCAAGTGTTCCCTACATGGGTCATTTATGGGAATAATTGAGTCAGGACACATGCACATGCGATTTTACAATCTCTGTACACATACTATTTATAGAAAAATAATAACTTTCATAATATCTAATGTCAGGCCTCATGAAGTTACTTCATAAGATGTCAGTGTAGTGCACATCTAAACACTGTAGTATTTGTAGTAGTATTTTATTCCCCACCATATGTCACTTGAATGAAAATCTCGATCACCTCAACTCTAGTTGGCTGGTAGACAGGTCATGACCTTTCATCAACTGTCAATCACCAGTGGTGGAAAATTTGAATTTTACAAAAGTTTCCAAAAATAGTTTTTGGATATAACATTCACAAATGTCACATTGCTTTCAAATTCACAAGGCATATTCATCAATCATTCATGAACATTCATGCCAAGTTCAACAAAATGTGTGGAATAATCGCCACTGGTGCTTTGCTTGTAGACAGCTTAGAGTGGTCAGTGATAGTAGCCATTTTTCAGCGTACCCAGCTTTTATAGTGTGACCCCGGCCTTTAAGCGGTAATCTGCTTGAAAGCCACCTATATTGGGCTCGTTGATCCCAAAGAACCAGTAACACCGTTTTAAAAATAGTGTCTCATTTACTTATAAAATAGAAAGGACTATCACAATCACCCTTATATATGGTGACGTGATTTATTTAGCATACTTATTCAATATTGATCAAGCGTGTTAGGAAAGGTACCAACAGAGTTTATGTCCCTATTATTTACTGCATGTTTAGTGATTGGCGTATTCACATTTGGTTGTAAGATGACCGGACATGGTATCGCCCATTTGATGACGTTTTTCTAAATCCTGAAGATGTATGTGAAGTTAATGGTTGTATTCAATCTTGTCTTGTCGTACTCTTAACGCTTAATTCTCTTGTTGCCTGATTTCTTCCATATCCGTGAGTAATGTGTTAAAGACTCTCTCGAATTTGTATGTTCGAAGTAAATACATGTATTTTCAGTACCTTTTAACATAACAAAAGGCGCATCACTTATTTGGTTACAGACAAGACTATTACATCGTATTTTAGAAACTAATAAATTTCTTGTTAAAATGAATATTATTAATAATGAAAGGTGTTCATTTTGTAATGCTGACACGGAATCAATAATCCATTTATTTTGGCACTATAGAAATGTGCAGTCTTTTTGGAATAGAGTTTGCAACTGGCTTTAAGAGGGATGCCGACATCTTAATAATTTAACATTAAACATAAGTAGAATTATATTTGGAGATATTGCGCAATACTTGATGATACTCTAAATTATCTTATTCTAACAGCCAAGAAATGTATTTATGCTTGTAGAATAGATGGGAGATCACCGTGTTTAACAATGTATAACAACTCAGTACTATACCAATATAACACAGAAAAAGTAATAGCTTTCAGAACAAAGTCTATTGACAGATTTAATGAAAATTGGCAAACTTACACTACTCTTATTAAACATAATTAAAATAAGGGTGTTTTAAAACCAATGGAAGGCTATTTTTCCATTTTGTTTGTTTGGTTTTTCGAAGCAACCTGTTTCAGACAAAATGTCATTGTGTGCACGTGTGTGTATATAAGAAGGGAAACAATCCTCTTTTTAAATATGGACTGAATATCGCATGAATTATCTCACATTCTTAAATATGCAAATTGTTTGTGGGTTTTACCCTATCATTTTGCAACGTACGGCATGCTTGGTGGTGGACCCATCTACAGTTCGCCACTATGGCTTCCTCTTTAATTGTACGATGACCGGACAGGCTGTGGACCCTATGATGACGTCTACCTAAAGTCCAAAAGGACGGTAACATTTGATGTTTGTCTGCGGTCTTGTCTTGTCGTGCCCTCAGTGGTTTATTCTCTTGTTGCTCTGGCTTCTGCCAAGTCATCGAGTACCTTTTTTGTGGCTTTCTAGGCTATTGTTTTTTTTTGTATTTATATATACACGAGCATCTTTGTGTTTTACATATATTGCCTATTAATGCTGCCTTGTTGGTTAGAGAATAGTTCATGGCGGGGATTTCTTTATTTACACTGTCCCGTTTACTTGGGATGACGGTAGGGTAAGTGTGAGGTTTGGTGCACCCTAGAACATGGTTTAAACCCCCAGCGGACTTTGTTTTGCCACTGACCGTTCCAAGGCTGTAGCCCTATTGTCAACCCTTTTGTGTTTGTGATGTCTTATTTGGCATTTTAATCATCTTTAAATCTGTTCTTTGTTTTTGTGTGTGTTTGTGGTTGACTGTCGTCCTTGAATGATGCTTTTCCTGTTTGATTGTTATATCTATATTTACTGTGATCTGTGAAAGCTGCATTTCCTGTTCAACTTTTATACTTATTTTTGTTAGTTTCTTGCTTGTACGAATATTTATTTGGCTGGCATGTACTATGACTACTTTGTTTCATATATGTATCACTATTATAGTTGCTAATTAGTGTAAGGTACTAAGGAGATGATTTTTCCCGACCCCCCGTGTACCTATGACGGAGGAAATAAATGGGCCGTATGTATTTTGAAAGATGACCGGAACGAAAAGGAAAAATTGTTGATGATCATTTGTGTTGTGTTTTACCAGGGAGTAAGTATACTTACTCCCTGGTTTTACTTAATATATTATTAATGCCTGGGCCCGTATTTATAAAGCAACTTAAGCAGACATTTTTACTTAAGTCAAAATGTAAGATTTTTACATATTTTTAAATATCCTTATTAACCTCTCAGAGGCACTACACACCATATATTTAAGATAAATAGTTATGTGTTTTATTTATCCATAACCTTATTAACAATATTAAGAAAACGTCTTAAATCGGTAGGAAAAAAGTGTTTTAAGAATTGATGAAATTTGACTTAAGTTAAGATATTGCTATGAAGCTTTATGAATATGGACCCTGGTTTGTTAGAGGATAGGATGTGGCGGTGATTTCTTTATTTTGCTTTGAACGATAATATGTTAACCGCGAGGTTTGGTGCACACTAGCATCTAACATAACTCCGCGCCATTGACCGTACCAAGGACGTACCCATGATGGCATCCGTTTCATGTTTTAAATATCTCTTTCTCTTCTTTTTTGTTAAATTATTGCAATTGTTGTTTGTTTTAAATGCGGGTGTTGTTTTTATTTAGCAATATTCTTTGAATGATACATTTCCTTTTCAATTAATGTATTTACGTTTGACATTTATGTAAGCAAGTAAGTAAATTCTGGATCTATAGAAGGTGAATCAATTGTTCTGGATCCATAGAAGGTGAATCCATTGTTCTGGATTTATAGAAGGTGAATTAATTGTTCTGGATCTATAGAAGGTGAATCAATTGTTCTGGATCTATAGAAGGTGAATCAATTGTTCTGTATCTATAGAAGGTGAATCAATTGTTCTGGATCTATAGAAGGTGAATCAATTGTTCTGTATCTATAGAAGGTGAATCAATTGTTCTGGATCTATAGAAGGTGAATCAATTGTTCTGTATCTATAGAAGGTGAATCAATTGTTCTGGATCTATAGAAGGTGAATCAGTTGTTCTGGATCTATAGACGGTGAATCCATTGGCATACCGAATCATCAGTCAGACCATCTATAAACATATTTGCATTCCGAGAGCAACAGGATAAATAGCAAAGTGCTGAAAGCACTGATGGACTAGGGGCTTTGGAAATTGTTCTGTTTAGTGTACATGTTGTAAGTGCATTTAAGAACATTGTATGCACTGACCTTGCGTATGTATTTGGATGGTACTACAGTCTGCCCACGGTGTTTTCTTTCCAGCCAAATGGATTAGTGCTGACCATTGAATAATAATAATTAACAGAAAAACCATGATAGCGAACAATTGTTATCAATAACGGTGCATTGTGTTTCCTATTTTACTATTGGACTGTCTGTAAGTATCAATTAGGTTCTGTGTTGACAAAACTGGCGGAAAGTATCTTCTTGAGGTCGGAGGAATCAGATTGTAATTATTAAATTCCGACGCATGTACCGGATAAAAATATGGGCCGTATGCGTTATCCTTTTAGGAAAAATACATCTAATTTTATTATTGTTTGCACATTTTTTTATTATGTTATGTATGCCATCATTTATTAATTCGGAGCAACATTATTCATATCTGTACAAGGTCGGATTCGACAAAAAACCTCCACTCGATTAATTGTGATCGCGGGTAATTAATTCAACGCGTGATCAGTTGAAATGCCGCTTCTACAGTATAGTAATACAATTTGTAAATTCTGCAATTATAACATTTTGATGAAGACTTTCTTTAAGATTGTCTCCAGTAGGTGACGGATATTCAATTTTCCCGCTGATATCGCAAATGTTACCTCTACTCTTTTTTGCTGAAAAATAACTAGCCTACTTTTGCTCGGAAGCATTGGTCCTTTCGACATTAATATGCAATAAGCTACTTTATCCCAGGTTTGCAAACCTGGATGTACGGGGTCCAAACGGGAGTTATAATATTTCGAGATAAAATATATCATCTTGTTTCTTGTCTTAGTAGTACAAAGTTAAGGTCCAAACATCCCATTCTTCAATTTTTTTTCATTTCCCACAGCTTATTTAGGATTTAGATTGTATTTGTCTGATCCGGAGAACTATTTCTTCTCTGCACAAGGCCAGGGCCCCTATGAATATGCATACGGTGAGTGGGAAGTGTTTGTCTCTTTGATGCGAATGAACACCCAATCAAAATGTCAGCTGACGCTCTGTCTGTTAGCGTAGTGATACATTACGCCAGTGACGATCTGTTGCGGCTTCTAGCGTGCTCGTATTGTGTCGCCTACTAAGGACTAGGGCTTGAAAAGCCCCTAGTCCAATAAAACTGTAAGTTATACAACAACATGTCACGAAATAAAACAGTTGCATATTTGAATTAATATATAAGCATTTCCAATAGTTCAATGTTGTGTTTTATATTGTTAAAAAAAGTTCGGAAAAATAATATTAGTAAGCATTCTTTATCTAGGTCAAATATTTACTGAGAAAGATATGGAATAATTTCCCATACGATGAGTGTTCATTAAATTTCGTCAATGCACGAACATCTCGAAGATAAGAACAAAGACGATTATTTGGCTTCTACGCCTCCGCATAGCTATTCATTTCGTATCGAACGATACTATATGTATACGTGCACGTAATCAAAATCTATGACAATTTGAAACAGGGTAGTCCTTGACTACTGTTTAACATTATGGTTGGTAATCGCCCTGTAAATTAAATAGAAACTCGGCGCTATATAATAGCTTGTTGTAATCTCCGTTTGAGGTCAAATATATGTACAATGAAATTGTCCAAGTTTATGGAGACGTATTCTAAAATAATTTACTACTGGGTGTCTACATTCTAGGCCGGGCAAGAGTCTGTCAAAGATGCCACAAGATCTGGACGTCCAGTTAGCAAAAGCAACAAGTCTGGAGTGCTGCTTTTCAAAACGCTTTCGACCGAAGATGCTCAGTTTACAATCAGGGACCTAGCTAGGATGTATGGCTTATCATAAGAAAGGTGCCTTTCATTTTAGGTAAACCTCTAATTGTGAGGACATTTACGGCTCGCTGCATATCCCATTCGCTGTCTGAGGAGAAAAATAAGACTCGAGTGAAAAACACACGCAAGATACTGAAATGTTATCGAATTACGATGCTCGAAAGTGTGCGCGAATTGTTACTAGGGACGAGACTTGCATTCACTTTCTTATTCAAAAATGAAAGTATCAAACAATAACTGGGTCACTAAAGCATTCAGGAGACCCCGCATTTGGAAGAGATACAACAATGTCCGTAAAGTTCTTTACGCAATTTTCTTCACAATACATGGACCATCTGTATAAGTCGCCATACCAAAGATAAAAGGGTCAATACCAAGTTATACAAAGACAAAGTTTGAAGAAGCTCAAAGATTACTTCCAGATTCGAAGCCCCGAAACTGGACTCCGTCACACGTTTCTGCTACATGACAACGCTAGAGTACACAAAGCGGCTACTGTGACTAAGGTATTGGAACAGGAAAAAGTCACTGTACTCCCGCATGCACCTTACTCGCCAGACCTTGGCCCATATGATTTCTTTCTTTTTCCGCTACTGAACAGAAATATTTCAGGAAGAAAATATTCTGATTGAAAATCCCTTGGGTCAGCAATTGTCCAGTGGCTGAGGGGTGTACCTAAACTCCAGTATCAAAAATTATTCCAAGTGTGGCTAAAACGCTTAAACATGGCATGTAAGCTAATGCAGAGTACCCTGAAGGAATATAAAGAATGTTTTTGAAATTATGTAGTTTTCTTTTTCTAGAAATAACACTACAATTGACAAAACTTATAATGAACACCCCTCGTACTTAATGTCCGGAATATCATAGGTTTCTTTTGAATAGTTTTGGTATCACATTATTTATATTAGTAATTGATCTTACATATTAAACATGTCGCTTTAATAAAAATAAGTTTATTTTGCAGAAAGTAACCTAATCAGTTATTCATGTTAGGTAAGAAGAAAAGCACATAATACATGCAAATGCTGATTTAGATGTGTACATCGATGTATATTATTACGTATTATCCAACGCTGTTTACTTGTTCCTTGAATGCAACATTTCCTGTTCGACTTTTATAAATACTTTATTTGCTTGGATGCGTTTATCGCTGAAATGCGTTAGCATAGGATTAAAGAACACTCACGTTAAAATTTCGACCTTGCAAAGGCACTGTTTTGTTTAACGACTGCGCTTCTGCGTTACCATATATGCAATCAATTAAACGATTACAATACCGAGGCAAAACGTAATATAAACTAGTTTACAATAATTACTCTCACTATATAGAACACTAGCAGATTAAATGACGGAGAGACACTCTTACACATTTTAAGATAACTATTTTATCACCTTGCTTAAATCCAGCTTTACGTTATGTGTATACTACTTTACCAAACATGGGTTAGAAAATATTCATTTATAACGTATTTCTTAAATTAAAGGTTCTGTATGTGTTTGTGGTTGACTGTCGACCTTGAATGCTACTCTTCCTGTTCGAGTTTTATATCTACTTTTGGAGCATTAAATAACTATAGAATATGTCCTAACGACGTGTAAATTGAGTTGAATTGAATTGGGTTTTCCCGCGCACCAATACAAAAGTCGTATATGCCGTCAAACGGAATGAACATTTCAAGCCCACCGTCCATTTACATCGCGTTAAAATTATGCAGAATGGGCCTACAGCCATATCGCCTGTAGAACTGAAGGGTTGGTGTAAATTATATTGTTAACACTCCATTTGTTTTCGCTGGAACAAATCTCATTGTTTTCTGCCAACACCAAAGTAGCACCTAAAACAAAACAGGGATGATGATGAAGACCTTTAATGAACATTCCAGGGGAGTTTACCCCTCTGCAGGATAAGCAGTGGCCTTATTCTTGCATGGGAACCACAAGGGGCGACATGTAAAAATGAAGAATGTCAAATGCTAAAGCATATGTTTTTAGATTGAGGTTATTAAGGCTTGTTTGGTAGGTGAGAGTAATATTGTTTTCTGAATACGAATGTGTATTAAATCACACGAATACACAAACATCAGATCGATTTTGTTGTTCTATATTCGATATTTGATAAGGAAGACGCAATATCGATATACCTTATTTTCATATGATAGCAGAAAGTAATAAACTTATAACTTTATAACTTTGATAAAACGCATGTAGACCAATACCTTGATACGCGAAGAAATTGTTAAAGAAGCTATCCCGCCAACAACAGCCACATTTTGCAAAATATACCGTTTATAACCTGCTGACATCAATGTATATATATAACTTACATATTTTGAGAATCCAAACTCTATATACACAATATAACCGGCTTTAACCAGCCAGCCTAAAATCAAAACTGGAGCGTCGAATTAACAGTTAGATTTCCTTCAATGTACATGAGAACATACACATAAAATTGTAAACATATAATACAAATTCAAAATTTAACATTAGCAAACGTTAACGTATATATGTATATAATGGATCAGAACTATATACATCAAGCAATACATGTCGATTAATGGTTATTTTACAGTTAGACTAAACATGAGCACAGAATTTGAAATAAATACTATTTATATGGATCATAATTTTATATTGCCATGTATCACCATATGCGTGACTCTTGCATTAATTTTATGCATATTCATTCACGAGTGTTTGAAGAACCATTGAACAAAAACTATTCTTTTAATCATATATATACGTATATTTCGCCGGCAATATGCACAAAATTACCCTACAATAAGCTCACGAGAATTGAGCCGTATCATAAATGCGGTCCGATACGCCAAATGTAAGTCATGTGACTGGGCCGAAAATGCATATCCATATTGGCCCGGTCACTAGAGCGTTACGATTATTGACGATTGCTTTTTGTTTTGCCCTTTTTTTTAAACCATAACTTTGACGTTAAAGCCGCCAATGACATGACGTAACCGAAGTGACGTCAACTAACGTAACTGACGTTATTTAAATAAGCGTTAAAATGGAAGCCGTCGAGAGGACGTTAGCGTCAGTGGCTAACAGCTTATTTTACTTATTGTACATAGATGGAAAAAATATTGAGGGCAGGCATCATGAAGTAAATTAAACTGACATAGGATTTTTGTCAACAAAACGAAGAATGTAACTAGATCTACAGAAAAACAGGCTAAATCTGGCTTTATATTTTTTCACGGAGTAGTTTCGCTCGACCGGTGAGACCAGAGTAACTGAAGAAATTGGATTGAAAGAATTGGACGGTCTATATTGGAAGTTTTATTCTAAGTAGAATCTTTAGTCCGACAAAAACTGAATACTAGCCAGACTCGATGAAATCAGTCCAGGCCATCATCAGCTGGTACTTCATCGAGAAAAGGTACCTTTAGATAAGGAGTTTCAGCATTCAAGGGACGTACTGACAACCAAAAGAAATGCTCTGAAACAAAGAAAGGGAAATAAAGAAATCGAGATAGGAATGGAATGGACGGAAAAAAAAGAGAATAAGCTACAAACAATAAATTTAAGTAAAAACTGTCCTGTTGTTTTCGTTCATTATTTTTTTTTATTTTTATTTTTTAAATTAATTCGGTAAATCTAACAGTTTAATATCCTTTGATTTTTATATATAAAATCCCAATGAAAATGCGTATATATGATAAAAAGATTAAAACATGGGTGATGCGTTATCGTCCGTCATATCGGCCCTCGACCAATATCGGCACAATTTCGGGTCGATATTTGGGTCTCGGGCCGATATGACAGACAATAACGCACCACCCATGTATTAATCTTTTATTTGACACTTTTGTATAGTTGTCAATCCTTTTATTTACATTACAAGGTAATTCAATGGTGTAACTAGGTCCACCCACCAATCATATGGTTAGCTAATAAGGCAAGACGTTCCTTTTAAACGGAAACTTTATTATTATGACGTGATGTGAAACAATAAAAGCATGAAGACATAACTGACTTTAAGTGTTACACATTTCCAATGAATGAAATAAATACGTTGTAAAATTATCACACTTAATCCTTCCATTCACATATGTCGTTTGATGCAGTAGCATTTTATCAAGATAGCAAACAACGATTGGTCCATTTGTGTTTTTTGTTATTTTCTTTATTATTTACAAAATGATTCCCATGGGTGTAAATAGCCACTCGGAAAGCTCTCTTATACAAATAAGGAAAAAGTGCTGTGACTAAATCGTATACATTTATTTTAACATTAATTATTAATTTATGACAAGTGATTATTGTGAAACCCCGGTTTTGAACATCCGATATAAAAGGCTATCGCGATATTTGGTTAAACGTTGCAAGCACTAATCATTGAACTATATACGTTTCTAAAGTCTTCGAGTATATTATCATTCTAAAACAATGTTAACAAACACGAAGTATCCTAGAATAGTGCCGTTTACAATATATGTTAATACATTAGTTGAGAACTTTGAAAACACATATTTACTTGACAATTGTGTTATGTCACGTCTTATATGTACTTATGCAACTTTTAACAAATTAGAAATAACAGGTTGTGTTTCAAATTGTATTATATATGTATGTACAGTTATTAAAAATAATATGATACATTTATGTATAGAAACAAACAAAATCACACAAAACACCAGTAACAGACAACTCCAATGCATAACCCACGAATTAAGATCATGTACAACCTGACTCCCCAAGAAAATTAATTATATTTATGGTTTTAAAGTAGCAGTGATCACATACGTTTGTCTTGGTTAAATATATTTTTAGCCGTGAAGGCAATTTTAGGGAAAACCCGTATTTAAAGAGACACTCGTTTTTCCGAAATAACACTATGTAAACTAGAAAATGTGTTTGGGACAAAGATTGCCCGCTTTAGCACCGGAAGTTAAATAAAATAAAACATCAATGCAAATTTATTCCGAACAATAGGTCAAAGTCATTCATATCGACCTACTTGTGTTATGAATATACTGATGTCATAGATGTAAACATGTATGAAGTATGAACGCTCTGCTGCTTCCATTGCTGGAAATGAAAACGTTCGTATGGGTGTATTTTCGAACGGACGAACGTAACCACTATTGATACCTTAAGCGGTCTTTTGGCTAAGGTGGCTGTTTCTTAAGTGGTCTGTAACCTTAAGCTGTCACTGCATCTGTCTATCCACTGCTTAAATGTTTTTTCTTGTGTGCTATACAGCCTTATAAGGTACAAAATACGTGGACAAACTTGAACTGTCCAACCTAAAGTGGTCAAATATAACATGTATTATTTTAACCACTATACACCGCCCCCTACAATCCTAAAAGATGTCATTTTTGAGTGGTTACCATTTAATCAAAGTGAACCACGTAAGCTAAAACACCACTAAAGCCATTGAATGCAAACATGGACGGACAATGGTATCACTATATACCCGCTCTATACTTCTGTGTGCGGGGCATAACAAAGAAAGGCACATGTCATAAGTCCTGTTATAAGTGCTGTCATAAGTCCTGTCAATGTCAATACCATTTGCAAAAGTCCCAAACCAATGTTAATTAGTGTCTCTGATATTCGTACTTTTTACGCCTAACGCATCTCTGTAGGTTTGATGTAATTGCAGGCTTTCACCAACATCTGTATTTCAATGTAGAACTGTTAGAAAACCTCAACACTTTGTTGAACGTTACTACCAATTGTATCTATGTTGTGTTTGTTAATGTTTCTTTTGATTACTCTTTTTAAAGCAGCTATCCCGCCAACAACAGCAAACTTTTATAACATTGTTTTCAAACCTACGGACGAGGCGATGTACATATAATTTACATATTTTGAGATTCCAAGCTCTACAGACACAATAACAACAATTTTAACCAGCCATTCCAAACCCCAAAACTAAAGCGTCGAATTAAGAATTACCAACTCATAATTCATTTTACTCAGGTATTTTAAGAAAACGTCAATAAACCTTTACTTTTAATGGCACATATACATTATTATATGATCTGAACACCTGGACAGAGTTTTGATAAACGGGCTTGTATTGTAATTTTGACGTTATTTGGCGGGTTTGTTTTTTAAAGAGTTTGTATTGTCGCCTTTAAGATATGAAAAAATATTGCACTCGATCCTTTTCACCAACCACCTACATCCGATATAATCTCTAATCTTCTACACATGTGTTCTTTAAATGCCACGTGACCATACATTTTACATGTTTATGAAAGGCTTCCAATATTATTGTTATAGAATTTGTGTCGTTCGTTTTTATTCTGTTCTGTTTCTGTGTTTAATCCAATTGTATGTGTCGTTGTTAACGTTGCATTTAATTTCTATGTACTTTGTAAATGTTCTCTTAAGTTTGCGTGTATCTTTCCAAATGTTCGTTTCCATGGGAATTAGCTCAACTCGATCCATTGTACAGTTAACTTTCTTTTAATTATGCAATAAATGTACAGTTCAACATATTCACAACACATTTCTAGACCTAAATTATACATGTATATACACGGCGCCGAAGCGCTATTTCTACATGTTTCTTACTCCAGTTTCCAAACTCCACTCTTTAACCCTCTTCAATAAAAATCAGTTCTCCCCAAATTAGGAAAGATCACGTGACAGCGATGTCGAGTCAGTACCTTCGGACCCGCCCCCTAATACCTTGACAAAGTCACGTGATCATATCTGTAATTTAGATAATTGTTAAAATGCGTAATAAATGCCATGTCAAGTTAAGCATGTTAAGCAGATGTCAATTATAAAATCAATTTCACGCTAGATGTGAAACAAGAAATAAAGAACATGCAACAAAATTAAATTGAAATACATATATACAATTAATAGACAACAGAGTAATATATTCTTTGCGACATTCTCAAGTTCTAAAATATTATTTAAACTACTTTAATTGTTAATTTCACTGGTTCACATGAAGATTTGTTTCAACTTTACATTTCATTTAAGACTCAATACTTCAAAATCATCAAAATAGATTACATTAAAACAAACATGAATGTTACACTCTAACAATATCATATGTCTTTGTTTCCCAATTCATACACGACACTATGCCACTTAATGTTACATAACAATAGTTCAATCCTCTTGATAACTTAATGGTATACCCGAATGGCTATGCAGTTTACATGACAAGTTCAATTACGAAATGTTTATTTCGTCACAGATTAATTTATAATATTCAATTTGACGAGATTAAGTTTATTGTAAATATTTCTGAGTGGCTATCAAAGACGGTCATCGTCTATGTATGTCTATATATCAACATACGTTTACATGCTAAAACATTCTGAAACTCGCGTCTAAATCTATCTCCTGCCATTAAATAAATGTAGAATTTTATGGAAAAATGAGTTCTTGCAACGATCTCTATAATAAACCTTGCTTCACGGAATTGATAATAGGCTTGCCAGGCTCTGTGTCGTTCTTCATAATGCGCATTTTGTAAATCGTCGCCAGGTGGAAACATCACTTGGAGGATATACGTCAAACTAGCTGGAATTTGCGTCAAAACAAGAAAGGTCGACACACATAAAAGAACTATAGTCGAGGCGCTTGATTTTAATTGACTACGATTCAGTGCGTATTCAGCCTGCCTTGATTTGTAAATTTCGACCATTACAATACAATTTAACGTAAGAATTACAAGCGGTACCATTAGAAAAATCGTCATTTCTGTACACCATGACCAAATATTCCACAATGATTCTCTATTTAAGCGAAATTCACAGACGTTTAAATCTGAGTTATATTTCCAAAAATAACCCTGAATTCCACTCAATGCTAACGAAAATATCACAACGAAACAACTGTTGCAACAGGCTCGTGTCACAGTGCAGTAAATGTGTCTCCTGAACGGATATTTGATCGCAATGTATCTCTCAGTGGTAAAGCCGAAAGTCAGCAACGTCGATGCGTATTGAGTGGTATAAAATAAAACAGAAAATCCTTCACAAATTATCGGAAATGAGAGTACTTTAGTGTCCCATTCTGTTTCTAGAGTGTACATTAAATCCAACAGCAGGAACAGAAGGTCTGTCAACGCTAGAGTGACGAGGTAAACTCCCGAACTTTGTAGCATTGGTTTACGAATCCAAACGAAGAAAGCCAGTATGTTACCGGGGATTCCTAACGCATACATGACGATCCGAATGTATTTATTGGCAGCCATTACGTCAGTCAGATACTTCCCGGATAGGTCATCTGTATTGTACGCCTGCGTCGTTTCGTTTCTGTACCTTAGTCCAGAGGAGGTGGTCATCTAAAGAGATAAATATGATACGACAATAAAATTGCAACATTTCTTGTTAAATCACTACTATTCAACACATTAAAGTCAACCTAAAAGAAGTAATCATTTCGAAAATCATCTTCGGTTCTACTTGTATTGCTTATCAGTGCTGCCCAGTTTGTTAGAGGACATACATTGATGGAGATTTCTTGATTTACACTGTTCTGTTTTCGTGTGATGACAAAAGGTAAGAGTAAGGATTGGTGCATCCTAGAAACTGGTTTAACCCCGCCTGGGGTCTGTTTTAGCACTGGCAGTTCTAAAGAGCTAGCCCTATTGTCAACTATTATTATATACCGTGCCTTTTATTCATGCTTGTAATTTTTGTGATTTTGGTTGACTATGGTCCTTGAACGCTACATTTTCTGTTCCACTTTTGTATCTACTTTTTACGGTAAGCCTGGGACAGAGAGAGGCCAGTATATGCATAGTTAAACTTGGTGACATAAAAACGCCATTTTCCCTTTATACTGTAAGCTTGGGTCAGAGAGACGCCATATTAATATGATGTAAATCCCTATACGTCAAGTTTGGAGACAGAGAGACGCCATAATCTTTGTAGGTCAAGTTGTGAACAGAAAAAGTTCATAATCTGTATATCATCAACAAATAATGAAAAGGGGATCCCTTGGAAGCAACAAACACAAACAAGAGATAAAAGTAGCAGATTTGATTTTATTGAGTCTGTTCATGAGAGGTAATGCAACGTGAAACACCTCTCACGCCTCCTAACACCGGCTTAAGCGATATTCTACTTCCAAGCCACAAAGACTGGGGACACAGACGCGCCATAATCCTTATTAATTTAGCTTATGGACAGAGAGACGCCATAATCTGTAAACATTAAACTTGGGATGGACGGACGCCATTATTTGTTTACACTTCAAAAAGTCATTGTCGTTCTAATTAAAGTTTCGGGACAGAAACAGAATACTCACATGGGAAATATTATTCCACAAAGGCAAGTATGTCATTATTATTTTAACATATGACGAAGTGTAATTTTAGGTTATTTTAAGAAATTGATTTGAATTAAAATGGGTTTTACGGCGCACCAACACAGGAAAATTATATGGCGCCAAACCGGAATGAAAATGTCAGGTTCATCCTCCCTTCACATGGATAATGTATAATGGGCCTAAAACCGTCTAACGTGTAGAACATTATGATGTAAATTATTTTATAGTAGGCACTCCATTTATGATGATGCGTTAATATATATTTTCATTATATTCAAGCGTATGGGTGTTCATTTATTAGAAATATTGAGAAACAAAAAACAATATACAATATATCCATTTAAACGATTTAAAGGATTACGTACCACCATATACGTTTGTAGAGAACATAGTCTTCATTATTCCAAAGCTAAAAGAAGAAAAAGGCGAAGTTTGAGGAACGTTTGAGGTAATTACAAACCTGTCCATTACACATACATTTCTGATACATCATGAGGTGTTTCTGATTATGTTTTTATATAGTTTTACAATAACATATAAGTGTGTCCTAATTTCTCTGGATATGGACTTTATTTTATAGATTTCCTTTTGTTGGGATGTACTGTTACATGTATTTACGCTGTCTTGTCAATTTGAGCTCTGAAAATAGGATACTAGCGAGGTTGTGTACACTTAAAATCGATTTAAGCTAACCAGTGAGCCATATTGATTGCTAACCGTTCCAAGACGGTAACACTATCTTCACCATTCTTTGTTAAATGTGTATTGTCCTTTTCGTTGTATAGTTAATTGCTCTTTGCGGTACAGTGAGGACCTCCAGTGCCATTGCGTATGGGTACTGTGATATCTAGACGACCATTTTTCTCGTTTTCGTATGTTTTATAGCCCTATAGAAACCAGTTTAAAAATAAACTTTTCAGGTTTAATGCAACTTTAAAAAAATCTTCATGTTCAAGACGTTTTAAACTGTTTGAGTAGTTTATTTTAAAATAAAACAATTCATGAATAACTTGCAAACTATAGTTACTAAACCGTTATGTTTTAGATTATTATATAAACATTTTATAAATAAGACATATACATTATGGGGAGTTTGTTTCCGACAAATGAAATATTGTTCCAATTCATTGCGAATTCCTACATTACATATCTATTCAAGAAATATGAGAAAATGGTCCTTGAAAACTACAGCACCCAAACACAATTCAACGTAGGTCCCCACTGTGCCACAAATAATACAACGAAACGCACAATAGACAACACAAAGAGTGGTGAATGTAAAAAGTAAGCTGTAAATGGCCCAACCACTAAACATGCAGTAAGTAAACTGTAAATGGCCCAACCACTAAACATGCAGTACGTTGCGAAATGATAGGGTCAGAACTTATTTTGATACAGGTTTAATAAAGGATGTATGCACACGTGTTTATGACCGAGTACTTTACGAAGTTGGCAAATCACGTCACACGTCACCAAAGAAGTTTTCTTGTGATAGTCCTTGTCGCAAAAGAATTCTCAAATCGCTCATATTTTAAAAAGCACATCAGTGTTACGATAATAATATTGTAAAAAGGTATTTCGAAGTTATGGTAACGGTAGCACTGATCTGGTAGCTTTTTACGTATACACATATTACAAATACTAAAACCCTCAACTGGACTATACGCTCTAAAAAAACGAATACATTGAGAAACATGTACCATAATAATTAACTCTGGGAACATCCCGTCTAAGAAGGAATAACTAATTATATCGAAATTACTTTTTTAATCATCTCTCCATAAATTTTGTTTACTATTTCTCCATTTTCAATTTAGAGATGCAAATTGAGAAACGAAGCCTCCGTATTAGAATTATTAGCTTTGTTGAGTTGCAGTTCTTTGGGTAAATATTAGTTATCATAGTAGAGAAGAAAGGGTTGGCAATGTTTAATATATCATCCAGATACCGTACAGTGTCATTAAAGGCTCCGATAGCATCTGCCTGAGTATCTGGTGGAAACATGAAATCCCTTTCATAAAAATTCAAAAGCAAGTCTTCGACAAGAGGTGTTAAGTTAGTACTTACAGTGATACCAACAATTCGTCTATAAACAGTAGTTATGTACATGATGAAAATTCTATCTTATGGGAATATAAGGAAATTACAAAAGCCTACATATATACAATAGCAACAATATTTACAATTGCAATAAATATCAGCCTTTTGACATCGACATGGAATGAATATGGTCTCGAAAAAGACTATTATATTGAAAACGTTTTAAAAATAAATGATATTAACGAGAATGAACCAAATTAAACCTTTAGCCCTTTTGAAAGACAGTAGGAACATGTATATGAGCATGACTAATGAGGAGTTAAAGGAGTAGAAGAAATTAAAAAACCACAACAGAAAATGTAGCCATTACGGCACAGTCAACTAACCACAGGCAAACAAAAAACAATAGCAAGGAAAAATAGAAGCAAAGTATGAACACCACAAACATAATAGGGTTGACGATTGGATTACCGCCTTGGAACGGTCAGTGGCAACTGATCATGTATATATGAATATAAAAACTAACGACTAGAAAGCCACAAAGCATGTACTCAGCGATTGGGGGCTACAAGGGATTAAACCGTAAAATGCAAGATTGCAGATAAACACAAACGTTATATTTAGGTATACGTCATCATAGCCCTATAAGTAACAATTGTATATGTGTGATGTCATAAACCTTGCCTTTTATTTATCCATTAACTGTTGTTTGTTCTGTTTCCATGAGTGTTTTTGGTTTACTGTGGTCCTTGAATGCTAAATGTTCTGTCAATTTTTAATATCTACCATTATTTAATGGTTAATGGTGGAATGTAAATATCGCTTGCAACCAGTTTCTACTAGGATACACGTAACTTCACTATTACGTACCTTACCGTAATCCCAATAAAACTGGACAGTGTAAGGAAAGAAATCTCCGTCAGGATATACACTCTGACAAACTAGGCTTTTAGGGCAAATTAGGCAAACTAAGTCCAATCAGTTAGAATAATGACGGCCTTACTCAGTATTTGACGAATATATCAAGATCGCTGTGTGTTTATATTTATGTTGTAGGTCTTTTAAATTAATTTCTTCGCTGAATCTTTGTGAGAAACACTCACTTCATTCATCTTGTCCTTCGGATGGGGACGTAAACCAAGAGGGCACGTATATCGCAGTCTATCGTACCAGCACGTTAATGAAATATATCTATATTTTAGATAAAACGAGTAGGGTTCGGTTCTACTGAAAATATTGTAATTTATCTTCGTTTGTATTTTGATACATGATTTATTGTTGTTTTTTGTGTGTTGTATTTTATTTATTTTTTGTTGTTTTTCTTTTAGTTGTATGACTCGAACGCCTGTGGTTAGCATATTATTATTAATAGATAACCGGTTTTGGAAGTGGTTGTATGAGTTGACTCGTGTATAGTTATTTTTAGAATTACGCTGGGCGTTGGTCATTCGAGCTAAGCCTTCGCTAGAGATCGGACGTGTAGTGCCATACTAGCCCGTCCCACCCGCCCACTCTACTGTACATATACTTATGTATAATATTATTTTGTATAAATAGCACCTATATATATAGGTTCTCTAATTAAGATGGTCGAAGGACCCTACAGCGCATGTTCTTTTGTAGTTATTATTACTTTTCAATATTGTGTTTGTTTTCTTTTTGGAAGAACAAACTGTTTATTTTCCATTAATTTGTGTACATTTGATATGTATTACCACAATTATATTAGAATATGTGGAGAATAGTGGTGCTTAATATCTAATATTGATTACTTAAGCCGTATGACCGATTTGGATGGCTGCTAACAGAAAATCAAGTTTGAGAATTATTTTAAAGTCATTTCATAACAAGTTTTGAAGAAGATAATGAAATACTTTTAGTTATTTTTCAGAGCCTGGTCATGTGCAGTTTACATATATTATGATAACCTCGGAAACGACCGGTGCGCTGACACTTGTGTATATACATAGACTGGACAGTGAACATATTCTGGATGGTCGTGTAAGGATTGCAAGGATTAATTCCGTGAACTCTTTTTAGTAATGTTTTGTGTAAATCGACAGTGTTAATGGTTTAGGACAAATCAACGCAATTAATGCGTACACGGAAAGTTTGTCGCACCGGACTCGTTTTCATTGAACATTTAACTGCATTTTGCTTTCTTTGTTTTCCACTCAAGGCATTACTTCGCCATTACTTGTTAAGTTTTTTTGGAATAAAGATCTCTTGGGCTGTAGGCTCACTCCCAGCTATGTGTTATGTTTGTTCTTATGTGAACGGTATGTGTCTTCGACCATTACGTGAAGTAAGGTAAAATTCAAGTGGTATTTTGTGGGGTTTGTTCAATTACTTCACGTGGTGGTCGGAGAGTTACTGGCGTTTGCATGTATGCAAAATACTTAAGAAGATAAATGTTTTATGTTCGTCGGAGGCGTAGACGACATAGAACATAAATGTCATTTGCCTCTCTCTCACTGAGGCTCTAAATAGTCACAAATAATGTGTTGATGAGTCGTTAACAATAATTCATTTGATGTCTGGCTTAAATAATCACAGTTGACAGTATGTGTTTTACAGTCTTACCTTTTTTAGATTTTGTTTTCCTAAATCAAACAGTAGTATCTATGAAACATGGAATCTTTGAACTAGTCAAGATCAGTCTGTTGTTTCACACCAACACAGCGTCAAGGTTGGCATGTATTCCTATTATTTGTATAAATATCTATCTGTCACGCTGACAAAAACACGAGATACAACCAATGTTTACCATCTGCATGATTTCCTTTTATTTCATTTCATTTATCCATGTTTGCATTTAATGTGACGCTGGTCCCCATTAGTATTACAGAATCGATTGTAATATTCTAACAAGAGAGAGTTTGAACGTTGGACGTGGTATGAAATATTAATGAATACTAATGGATCTTGCAATCAATACTGGCAACTATCTCGGAAAAACTCCCAAAAGTATATTATAGATCAATGGCTGCTACAATAAATATCATAGTTATAATGCAATTAGATTGAGCTGTTCGAGCTGGATTAGAATACGGGTGTACAATTTGTGTAAAATGTGTGCCATTTGAAAAACACTTATATTTTGTCATCAAAATAAAAGGTAGCAAATGTCGTATATGTTTTATTCCTAGCATACTGTTTAGTAGCATAAATAATTCGAAATATTCCGATTGATGATGGAGTCATGTTCATTTTCAATTGAATTCTGAAGGCGGGCTATAAACATCCCTTCATGGATAATTTCAATATTTGTTCTTGCTGTTAATATATTTTGAGTTAATCTCAAGACAAACCACAATATGGACTTTTTTTAAAGATGGCCGACCAATAGTTCTTTAATATTCTTGCGTTGCGCAGAGCAATTCCGGAAGTGTGCATGTTCTCAGTTTGCGCATAGTATATACATATCATAGATTGAGACCAGCGTCCAATTCCACCAACATTTAGCTTAAGTTTTGTACTTAAATTATAGATTATATAGTGAGTTAAGTATTTAAGTATTTAAGTAAATTAATGCTAAGTTTAGTTGGTGGAATTGGATCCCGATTACATTAGTTTATGTTATTTGAATATTATCGCTATATTGAATTTTGAAATCTAACGAATAGATTTATAATACTTTCAACTTTACTTTTCAGAAGAAGAAACACGTAACAGGTGGTACAGCTATACGAAATAAAAACCCGTTGTTTATAGTTGCAGTATTGGTTTAAAGGGACACAGGGCAATCTTGATTTTGTTTTAAAACTCACGGCGTCCCGTTAGTTTTTCTACATGACATGCATTTGTTCAATCATATTAATTATAAAAATAGTATAAAGCAAATTGTGGTTGCATAGCATTAACGGTTGAATATAATGCACGAATAATATATTCAAACCAAAAAATATTCTTCGATTTTATGCAAGCTGGTTTAAAGTTAAAAGAATACCCGATAAATAAATCCAGACGCTAATTTTAATGCTTGATAAAAATGTCAAGATTGCCGTGTGTCCCTTTAAGAAGAATGATAAGACCAGAGTACACATAATGAAACATATGTTTTGATATCATACAGACGCTTTATTTCTGTGGTCTCATCATTTGACACACATTTGAAGAACTCTATTTTCTCTTGCAAGTATACGCCTAACATTGAAACACGGATATCTGTACACATTATCTCCTTTTCACCAAATACGATAGGATGGAAATGTGTCTTTTAGGAGAGATGTTCAGCATGTTAATGTGCTGTTGTTAATGTGTTCATTTATCACCAATTTTGAAAGCAGAATTATCTACCTAAATTAATTAGTAGCATTTACAAAGTGGATATTATATTGTGTCAAGAGTCTGGCGACAAACTTCGTGATACATATTTTTTAACGTGTAGGTATGCATTTATGAGCCTGTTTGTACATAAATAATTCGATGCCAATTATTTACATGAATTGAGTGAAATAAAGATCTATAAAAAATCACGTGCGATGTCCATCGTCACCTGGTGAGTTTGATCTACCGAACTGACCCATAATACGGTAAAAGACGTCTCGTGGCATACAATGTAAGTTGTCATTTAAATTCAAAAATGGCAATGGTCATTCTAAACAATGGTCATTCTAAACAAATCAGTGTCCCTTTATACCATGATGATCTCCAAGCAACAGTACCTCCACGGAGAAAAGAAATCTCGTTTTCAACAGTACCTCAATGGAGAAAAGAAATCTCGTTTTTCAATTTTTCTTTGTTTCATACAAATTACGTGCATGGGTATTTTCTATTTTTCTATATATGTGTATGCAATATATCCATCTGTACATCAGTAGGGAAGTAGATTTTTATCGAATATAAGGCACACTAGACAATCAATGTCATTTGTTTATATTTCAATTTGGTGATCCGTTTTTATACTCCCCGTCACTGGTGCGTGAGGGTCGGGAAGGACCATCCATCCACGCACCTTACAATACACTATGGATTTGGTTATAGACAATATAATATAATAATGTAATACTGTACAACTTAAGTTATATAAAGAAGTTTATCTTTTTTCTTTTCTATGTTTTCTTGAGGTCATAAGCAAGTGCATCGTGTTTGAAAATCCTAATTATTTACAAAAGAATCGTCACTTGACTTACATAAAATTGAGAAAAAATCTCTTATAGAAATCACAGGCACCCAAACTCATTGGCACCGTAGATCCGCGCTGTATCACACACAAATAGCAAATTGATTATACAATGAAAAAGACAATACACAACAAAAAGAGAGGTGAAGACAGGGTTACCGACTTGGAACGGTCAGTAGTCAATACGGCCTACTAGTTAGCTTAAATTGATTTTAAGTGTACACAACCTCGCTATTATCCTGTATTCAGCGCTCAAATTGACAAGACAGTATAAATAAAAGTACATCCCATCAAAAGGAAATCTCTAACAATGAAGTCCACATCCAGGAGACAAAGGTTCTTGCATGTAATAAACCTACATGTAATTCCGTTAAAACTACAGAGTCTCTTACATCAATCGATTTCTTCTTTGTAGGCGTGTCTTTATTGGTAACTTCATGTTCACCAGCTAATGTCGAAATCGGGTATTTAAGCGAGCAAATATAGCGCAGGAAATTATTTACTGTATATAAATCGACCAGTGCACATCGTTCCTATACAAAGGTAACAGTTTATTTTACAGAAAAAATAGTTAGCCTTTTTCGGGGCTCGAACACACGACTTTCTGATTTCAAGTCCGGTGCTCTATCCATTGAACTATAACGCTTGAGAAAACTGTATACTAACTACCATTTATTATGAGGCAATATAACTTAACATATTTGAACGTAACTCAAAATGGATTAATAAATGTGTAGTCCATCTTGTCGCACGTGTAAATTAACATGGCCTGGTGTAATACTGTATGTTATCAATATGCAACTAATACTTCGCCTCAAAACAACCATATCTCGACTTGTCGTTTAGCGTTTGATGAGTTTGTGTGTGCGCGCTTGTTATTACGTAATGCATATTTAGTGTTCAAAAAGCTTCAACATACCAATAAATAATCTCTAGTGTTTCAGCGTACAGTCTTCAAAACTTAAAAATACAAGGCAGTGGTTCAAATCCCGATCCGGGCAACTATTTTTTTTATCACATATATTCTGAAGCCGTATATTTATCGATGTTACCTGCTTATATATACCGACTTTGGGGGTGTTCGTCGATTTGAAACTACTTCACACGTGACTCATTTATATTCATGAGTTATTACCAGTTAAAATAGTGACTGTGTAACTTTAATTAAGGGAGATAACTCGTGTGACATTTTCTTATTTATTACATAGTTGCTGATATATTTTGCCTGCGATGAGTATTTCAACATCCTATCCAAAATGAATGATTGGAGACCCAGAACAAGCCTCATATTTTTTAAAAGCTATGTTTTTATAATTTTGTAAAGAATAATATTCATCTTTTATTTGTTGTTTTTGTTTTTGTATATTGTCACTATTTCCTCTGTTCGTGCGACTATTTCGGAATTAACGATATGAGAGAATTTAACCAATTTCTGATTTTTTAGATGTAAAGTTTCACTTAAACAAATAATGTCATACTGTTAATTGAAATTTACAAAAAACAACACATTATCTCTTAGCTCTCAGACTGATATGCAGCGTCCTATTTGTAATGCGTCTAGCTATCCAAAGCTGTGTTTTTTTCGATATTTCAAACTGAAAAATAACAATAAGCAAACAAATAAACATATATATAAATATATAAAGTACTTTGCATAACAGAAATCATCAGCCCATTTAGGTATGTTAACGACATTTCCGTATTACCCATATCCCCTCTTGGTGCTGTAAAATAACAAGTACTAAGTGTTCGCATGTGCCTAATGTGCGGTCGTGTAATTCGAAGGTTAACAGTCCTCCAGATATTAACCAAGGGATTTCCATGAAGTATGGACTATTTTGGGTGCGTGGTTTGTCGTGCATTGCTTCTATGAGGTGACATCGTTTTTTAAGTCTCATCCGCAAGACTAATAAGATCGGAAATATTTTTTAAATGTTTCGATATACGTTTCTTATATAGTTTACCTATAACCACATTGACCAATGAAATTCTAGTTCGGCCTTCGTTTCTTTATCTCTTCTCCAGAATAGACTATTGTCGTCGTACGGTACGAAGCATTCGATCTTACTTAATTAGCTTAACAGGAGTATCAAAATCTGCCTCTGACCAACCGGAAAATTAAAAAAAAATAATATCAATTCCAAACCCTTCTCAAAAGCAATTATTTCTCATTCATTGATAATACAACAAAACAAATCGCTAAGTCGGACCAAACACTTCGATTAGTTACTATCAATCACTTCTCATTCACTGACAAAACATCAAAACAGAACTCTAACTCGGAACAAACACGTATATGCGTTATTATAAATCACTTCTCATCCACTGACAATACAACAAAACAGAACTCTAACTCGGAACAAACAAGTAGATGCATTATTATCAATCACTTCTCCTTCACTGACAATACAACAAAACAGAACTCTAACTCGGAACAAACACGTATATGCGTTATTATCAATCACTTCTCATCCACTGAAAATACAACAAAACAGAACTCTAACTCGGAACAAACAGGTAGATGCTGTTCTATCTATGACTGCTCATTGATGGTCATAAAACACAACACCTCTCTCACTCGGAACAAACAAACACCTATATTCGTTATTATCAATCACTTCAAATTCACGGACAATACAACAAAACAAATATCGAAGTCGGAACAAACACTTAGATCCGCTCTTTCAATCACTTCTCATTCACTGACAATAAAAATAATCTCTTACTCGGACCAAACACTTAGATGCGTTTCTATCAATCACTTCTCATTCACTGACAATAAAAATAATCTCTAACTCGGGCCAAACACTTATACGTTTATATCAATCACGTCTCATTCACTGACAATAAAAATAATCTCTTACTCGGACCAAACACTTATGCGTTTATATCAATCACGTCTCATTCACTGACAATAAAAATATAATCTCTAACTCGGACCAAACACTTAGATGCGCGTTTTTCAATCACTTTTCATTCACTGACAATAAAACAATAATCTCTAACTCGGACCAAACACTTAGTTGCGTTTCTATCAATCATTTCGCATTCGCTGACAATAACAATATAATCTCTAACTCGGACCAAACACTTATGCGTTTATATCAATTACGTCTCATTCACTGACAATAAAACGAAACAAAAAATCCTAGATGCGCTGCTGGTCAACCTATCTACTCAGTCTTCTCACAGTGACAATAGACTTTGGTCTGAAAAAGCTTGGCACACTTTTACGCAACATAAAGTATATGCCATCTCTGCTATGGCTTAAAATACTTCACCTGCCTTAAGAAATAACAAATTCAGTCGCGTTATAACATGAAAGGGTTTAGTATATATACATGTATTACGAGTGAATTAGTCTATTTAAGGCCATTTAAGCTGTGTCATATGTCCATGCCTACCTGTAACACCTGCACGTTCCGGAATAACATCGACCACCATACGAAGAGGTTTGGAATTGTACCTTGCAATCCCAATAACACCTGTAAGGGTAGCATTTCCTCTTGGCACCTGAAATATACAGCAGATGTAGGTCCAGCTTGATACGGAGACTTCATTTAACACTAAACATTTTATCCTTTGGATGAAACGAACACAAACACGAGAACAACGTGGAAGACTTAATTGTCTCGAGGCTGTTAATGAGAGGATATGTAAGATGCGGCTATCTTGAATGTTAAAGGGATACAACGCAATCCTGATCTTTGTTTAAACTCCTGGCGTCCCGCATTTTGTTCTACACAACGTGCATTTATTTGATAAATAGTATTATTATACCTCACATTAAACGCCCATTAAATTCCCCATAGACAACAATGTGTAATTTCTTACTATCTACCACGAGGGTCACGATATTAAAAGGTGATAGTAAATCGCAGGGTGATAATAAAACATGTATCACATGCGCAGCTGTGGTGCGCGTTTATCAGCGACATCTTTGGCCCAGTAAGGTGAAAAAGTTATTTTTAACCCTTCATAACTTCAAAAGTTCGTTTAATTACCGATTTCAATAAAACTACCACTCATTTTCTTTGTTACGTTATTTCCAATTCAATTATATAACTTTCACAGCAATGCTTGAAAAAAAAACACGTTGTTTTTGAAAAGAAAATATTTAAGGCAAAATGAAATCTGTACTGAAAATGAATCTGATTTTGGGCCGAGGGGATTTTGATATAGTAAAATAAATATTACATTCATGAAAGGGCGATAGTAAGAATGTGATATTTATGTACTATTAATTATCTGAAAAGTTGAAAGAAATTTGCTTTCAAGATAATACTTATTGTTGATTATATTGCACTTTACTATTTATATAGCTAAGGCAATATAGCAAAGAATAATCGAAATGACTCATTTTGGGTTATTACTTTTGTGTTTAATTACGTGAAAGGATTTTGTTTTTAAATCAATATAAAATTGGCCATGTGTCCCTTTATAGGGTTCATAAATGAGCCGCGACATACGAAAACGTCCCTTCTGACATTAAGACGACAACGTCATAAAGTAACAAATTATGACGTCTGCCGGTAATCAATTACTAATCCAATTTTTCGTCACTTCCATGTTTTACCTAATTATATCATAGGGAATGTGTTTTCTTAATATAAATAGTTGATGCTATAGAAAATGGTAATTGTTTATTTTTGCTGTTGTTATTTAATCAACGACGTCGTCCAAGACGTCAAAATTAATCGCGAGAACAATCTTTAATTTTCAAATTGAGATAAAAACATTTTTAATTAAGATATCAACATAAAATCAAGAGATTATTAAAGAGAAAATCTCCGAGTTTCATAAACATAAAAAAAACATAATATGTCAAAATGCTATCTGAATGGTCGTTTTCGCTCAAATGTTTTATTTATATATATGAAATAAAGAATATATGTAAGAAATAAAACATTTCCAGCGGAGATATGTTCTAGAACTATACCTGGTGAGCGGAACTTACGAATATCGATATCAAGGACCGAATGCGGTTCGAATTTGTCCAGGTACCAAATTTCTGTCTTTTATCTCTCACAATATTAATACGATGAAATATGTTATTTCTTATCTAACATGTATGTTTATATATATATTACACAATTTGTGAGAGAATGATCATAATATAAACAAATTATAACAAGATGTTGTACTCTCTCATCTCTCAACATCAAAAGGAGATATAAAAATCGAAGTAGCATTCAAGGACGGCAGTCAACCACAAACAGAAACAGAAACAAAGAACTAAAAAGATGAATAAAAGGCCAAATAAGACAAAATGATAGGGTCATAACCACTTTTGATAGTTTAACAAAGATAGTATGCAAGTGATCATGACCAAGTATCTTACCAGGAAGTCTGTGATTCACTCATCTTCCTATTGAATACTATTTTCATAGTATGGAACTACCGTTTATAGACAAATTGTTGGTATCCCTATAGATACGAACTGTGGATCCCTTGTCGCAGATTTGTTTTTATATAGCTATTAAAGAGATTTCATCGTGAGTCTTTCTCCAGATATACAGGCAGATGCAATTGCAGCCTTTAATGACACCTCTTGGTATCTGGATGACAAATTGAACATTGACAACCTTTTCTTTTCTACTATGGTTAATAATATATATCCTAAAGAACTTCAACTTAAGGTCTCACTACACAGTTAGCTCCCATAAAACTTGCGCCATAAAAATTAGTAGTGTGTTGTTCGGTTTTAAATATTTTTAATAATTGCTGACAGATATAGGCAGCTATTAGACGACACTGGCACCAGAATATGACAGTTTTATGGGGGTTGAAGCAGTGTAGGAATTCTGGTACAAACTCTGGAGTAAAAGCCAAAAATAGTGCAAAGGATGCCACCACTCCAATTAAAAAAACAACAACCTGATCAACGTACCATATTTTGTACATTTTTGTGTGGGCAAATGACTGTGTTTCATAGATAAGTGCATTTTAGCTTGGAAACTTTAGGTTCGAAATGGCCCAGTAAACTTTATTCATATAGGCCAACATAGTAAAAGTGTACTGTGTTGTGAGACCTTGAATTGGTCAACCTAATTAAAATAACAAGGAACTAGCGATCCATTCTTTGCGGAATCACTATAATAGCTGCTGCCATGTGCGTTGATAACATTTGTTTAAGAGCTATGAAGAAGTATATTTGCATTTAGAAAAATCATGTAGAATATTTGCACTAATAAAAAGATATAAAAAAATGTGAATTTAAAAAGAAATGTGAAATCATTATTAATAAGTATGTTCTACTGTAACTATTATGCAAATATGTTCTAAAACACAGTTTAAACGAGGTAATGAGGTGCATAAAAACTTATCCAATTGTAATTCCAATTAAACGGAACATTTAAATAAATAAATCCCCGACAGCCAGCATTAATTGGCATGTATATGAGTTTTAACAACAAAGGCATAGACAGCCAAAAAGCAAGTACTCAACAACTTGGCTGATCATGAGCAACAAGAGAATAAACCATTACAAGGACAACAATACAGTTTAACGCGGGACCTACGAGTAGTTGTTGTTGTTGGCTCGGTGGTGGTTGTTGTCGGCTCCGTCGTTGTTGTCGTCGTCGGCTGTGGTGTTGTCGTCGTTGCTTCTGTCGTCGTTGTTGTTGTTGCTGTAATATCAAAGGAATAAAAGCAAAATTGTACCCAAGCGTAAAAGCTGCCGAGAGGAAATAGCATATATCTGGGTAGTGACTGGAAACGAAGTTTAACATAATAACATATCAAGTCACGGGTGTTAAAACAATATTGAAAAAAATAATGTTGACGTAAACACGCCACGACCATTTGTTTTTCTTACCAGACACATTCTTCCCGAGTTTTACCATCAGTTGTTCCTACCAAACATTTTGGATCAAGGTGGGCGACCTCGCTTCTCTCTGTTCAAATACCTTGATTTGCCTTACATACTGATTACAATTCAACTTTGGAGCACGACGTGCTAGAAGTACACATCAGCACAGAAATACAGGTGTTCCCATGTAAGGGATGCGTGTGCGTTAACGTGTGCATTACAACAGACGTCTCACTGCTACCGTGTGTAATTATAAGATTGCTTATCAAAGTGAAAAACTCAAATAAACTGTTCATTGCTACCTTACCATTACATGTGCAATTATGAAAACCATATGGGCAGCGAATAAAGCCATCGACGGTAGGATAAAACTTGCGCCATAAAAAGTAGTAGTGTGTTGTTCGGTTTTAAATATTTTTAATAATTGCTGACAGATATATGTATTGCTGTTGCAGGTAAGATGAACACAGTCTGAAATTGGATGTGCAGCTATTAGACGACACTGGCACCAGAATATGACAGTTTTATGGGGGTTGAAGCAGTGTAGGAATTCTGGTACAAACTCTCGAGTAAAAGCCAAAAATAGTGCAAAGGATGCCAATTAAAAAACAAGAGGCCCAAGAGGGCCTGTGGACGCTCTACTGGCTAAAACAGCTCTTATAGATTTAGATAGATATAGCTAGATAAAGCTCTCTTCTCCTATAGATTTAACAAAGGAAAAACAATATAGCATTTTTCAACAAATCAAGGGCCATAACTCTGTTATTACAAACAAGATCTAGCAGGTTTTCAAAATTGTCACCATTTGAACAAACTTGGTAAAGGACCATAAGCTTATATCAAATGCAAAATATTAAACCTCTGGCTCTTGCAGTTCCAGAGAAGATTTTTTTCAGTTTTTCCCTATACAAGCGTTAATGTAAAACTGTGACCCCCGGGGCGGGGCCAGATGTGACCCCAGGGTCACCATTTGAACAAAATTGGTTAAGGACCATAAGCTTATAGCAACAGCAAAATATTAAACCTCTGGCTCTTGCAGTTTCAGAGAAGAAGATTTTTTAAGTTTTTCCCTATACATGTCTATGTAAAACATGTGACCCTTGGGGCGGGGCCAAATGTGACCCCAGGGTCACCATTTGAACAAACTTGGTAAAGGACCATAAGCTTATAATAAATGTAAAATATCAAACCTCTGGGTCTTGTAGTTTTCAAGAAGAAGATTTAAAAAAAAAAAATCCTATATAAGTCTATGTAAAACTGTGACCCTCGGGGCGCGTCCAAATTTGACCCCAGGGTCACCATTTGAACAAACTTAGTAGAGGACCATAAGCTGATGCTACATGTAATACATGAGAGCTCTGTGCCATGTGGTTCCAGAGAAGAAGAATGTTTTCAGTTTTTCCATATACAAGCCTATGTAAAACTGTGACCCCCGGGGTGCGGCCAAATGTGACCCCTGGGTCACCATTTGAACAAACTTGGTAGAGGACCACAAGCTTATAGCAAATGCAAAATATTAAACCTCTGGCTCTTGCAGTTTCAGAGTTGAAGATTTTTTAAGTTTTTCCCTATACATGTCTATGTAAAACATGTGACCCTTGGGGCGTGGCCAAATGTGACCACAGGGTCACCATTTGAACAAACTTGGTAAAGGACTACAAGCTTAGAGTAAACGCAAAATATCAAACCTCTGGCTGTTGTAGTTTCCGAGAAGATAATTTTTAAAAAAAAAATCCTATATAAGTCTATGTTAAACTGTGACAACTGGGGCGGGGACAAATTTGACCCCAGGGTCACCATTTGAACAAACTTAGTAGAGGACCATAAGCTGATGCTACATGTAATACATGAGAGCTCTGTGCCTTGTGGTTTCAGAGAAGAAGATTTTTTAAAGTTGTTTCCTATATGTTTATATGAAATACATGCGAAACCTCAATATACAAACTTTGGACCCCCGGGGCACGGCCATTTTTGACCCCGGGGACTTTATTTGAACAAACTTGATAGTCTAGGCATTGGCGGTCATTTTAAAATAAAAACTGTTGAAATCTGTCCAGCGGTTTAAGGTTTCGATTATATGTGGTAATGGCAGCCATCTTGGATGTAGCGCTGACCTAATTTTAAAAAATCTAAAAAGCATTCATCTAAGGATCATCCATGTGAAGTTTGGTCAAAATTAGCCAAGCGGTTTCTGAGGAGAAGTCGTTTAAAGAAAAGTTAACGGACGGACGACAGACGACAGACGACGGACGACACCATCCCATAAGCTCTGCTGGCCCTTGGCCAGTAGAGCTAAAAATCGTTTTTTACCAGTTTTCTTAACTGGGCAACAAAGTATGATATATTCCTTTACTCAACAAAAACAGTATCGAAAAGGCATACTTTTAAATAATACTATTCATTTCACTGATCACTGTTATACATTATTAGAATTTTAATGAACCAACTACCTCTTTATATACTGTTATAGGTCGGGGTTCACTTGTAGGAATATCCAGGTGGGCAACAATAATTATTATAGAATGTACCCGGTGTTATCAGTGGTAACTGCTGAAAAATGCACACTCCTATCTCTACTGTGCTGTGATTGGGTGAAAGCACTAGGGGTAAATGTGAGTTTTGTAGCAGACAACAAAATATATTTTTAGGATCGAGCCTTTTTAAGTAATACATTGAATTCATATTTTACTGATTAAATCTCCAAACATTCAAGAACAGTTGTGCGAAATTTTAGTTAATTCAGTGATGTAGGGATAACTAAAATTTCAATTTTCTCTTCACCTGCAATGCTTATAGACAGTGCAGTGTATAGTAACAAAGAAGACATTTTTGCTTGACTCTGCTTTTATAGTATGGCTCTGATTAATAAACTTAAACAACTGTCATAAACAGTTATCCTACTTCAGGCACACCAAGGCAGATAGATGCCTCAGTATAATTTTGAAAATGTACCGAACATTTAGATATGCAGTTTACTGGAATACCAAATAAACTCAATTAAATCGTCTTAAACATAATTGTTTAACTTAAAACTGAAAATCTGGTCAGGAATGCACTCAAATGCAGGAAATCACATGTAGAAATCATTATTTTCCCTAGAAGTTGCGGGGGCATACTTAAATTCAACTTACTATTCTTCTTGCATATATAAAGCTGTTCCTTGCCACATTTTATGTCATTCCACTGGTAGTTCCCGGAGGGCATCATCTCCGCACAGTCCTCTGGCAGGCCACCAATAACCACGTTGTTGGGCTCCCCTGCATGCCAGTTTGAATATCTGTGAAACAGTAGATCACAAAAACAAATATGATCAGGAAGGTTTGCTTCTGTGACAATTTAATATGAATCTCTTAATAATTGAATTAGAATTGAACTGAATTGGATTTTATAGTCGCACCAACAGCTAAGGTCATATCGCGACTTTCCAGCTTCCATTGGTGGAGGAAGACACCCAGGTGCCCCTCCGTGCAATTTTCGAGCACAAGCAATTGGTAGAACCACCGACGTTCCGCAAGCCAGCTGGATAGCTTCTTCACATAAAGATTCCTAAGCCCCCGAGGGATCGAACCTACAGCGGTGAGGGGCAAGTGATTTCATGTCAGACTCTTACGACTCAGCCACGGACGCCCCTAAATCTCTAGATAAAACCTTCAATATATCTGCATGCTAACCACTAATAAAGTAATAAACTAGTAATAAAGACTCTTACTTTATTCAGGAAGCTTTTCACTGCATTGCTACTTTAGCTACCTTGTTCGCTTTCTTGAGGATTTTTCTACCACATTAAGGCAAAACTATAAAGGCTACTGTGTTGTAATACCTGTTTTTTTTATTCTCGAGTATTGAAATCTCATTAATGGTTCACATAGCTTTATCAGCCTTTGCGTTTGCACCACCTCATCATCATCAATCATCATCATCATCATCATCATCATCATCAACACCACCACCACCACCATCATCATCATCATCATCATCATCATCATACCTTAACTGAGAATTATCAGTCCAATGCCAGCCGCCTTCCGTAGTTTGGTCCGTTGCCCCGATCCAGAAGTTGACCTGTATAGATGCATACTGGCCTGTGTTTAATACAGCTGTAAATATATGAACAACAATAAACAAGAGTGGCAAATTGACAATATATGCCCGTCATACGTAAGGAATTCTTATTTATATCACCATGTACAATGTTATCAAACTTGGAAGAGCTATTATGCCCCTAAACATTGTCCCCAAGTTTCATCAAGATTGGATTATAAATGTAAGTTATGGAGCAGATGCCGCAAAAATTGCCAATTTTAAAAAATTGAAGTGCCAGAACTTTAGCATTATAGTGCTCCCTGGCTGCTTATCAAACTAACTTGGCCGAGATAGTGTTGCCATAAACATTGTCCCGAAGTTTCATCAGCATTGGATTATAAATGTTGAAGTTATTGAGCTGAAACCACAAAAATCATCAATTTTCAAAGAGCAAAGGGTCATAACTCCGGCATTATAGGTGCGATCTGGTTGGTTATCAAACTTGACTGAGATAATATGGCCATAAACATTTTCCCAGAATAAGAATATGAAGGCCTTCTCTTTTAAACAATCATAACATATTTCATGCACAATCTTAGAAAACAAAATAAATTAGTGAACATTTTTTTGAACATTTTTCAGGAAACTGAAAAAAAAATAATTGAAAAGTTTTCTTGATGTTTCTTTGAGGCGTCCCCTCGAAAGACTTTCTGGAAATATTTGCAGACATTAATAGTGAATAAAGGTTTTCTGACTACGACGCACTCACCTTGTATAAAATTTTGTTCTCGGAGACCACTGACGCTGAGAAGGTCACCGCCTCTTGCCAAGCAGTCGGACCTCGCCCCTACCCATGTCTTGGGTGTGTTAAGCACCACCTGGTAACAACAGTTGTCATTGCTGTTATAAATCCACCCTGGTCCACAAGATATCGAAAATGAGTCTGAAAATGAGAATATACATCAAAACTATACAGTGACTATACTACACGACATCAAAACTATACAGTGACTATACTACATGCCTTAAATGTGTGTCTAACTTATCTTTTAAATTTAAACATATTTCTTTTACATCGATTGCGAAACAAGTTCCCGCTAATTATACTAGTCACTCTCGATGGCTTCCTGGGTAGAACCAGTACTTATACTAGTCACTCTCAATGGCTTCCTGGGTAGAACCAGTACTTTAAGTCTCTCTCGATGGTTTCCTGGGTAGAACCAGTTCTTATACTAGTGGTTTCCTGGGTAGAACCAGTACTTTAAGTCACTCTCGATGGCTTCCTGGGTAGAACCAGTACTTATACTAGTCACTCTCGATGGCTTCCTGGGTTGGCTTCCTGGGTAGAACCAGTACGTATACTAGTCACTCTCGATGGTTTCCTGGGTAGAACCAGTACTTATACTAGTCACTCTAGATGGCTTCCTGGGCAGAACCAGTACTTATACTAGTCACTCTCGATGGTTTCCTGGGTAGAACCAGTACTTATACTAGTCACTCTCGATGGTTTCCTGGGTAGAACCAGTACTTATACTAGTCACTCTCGATGGCTTCCTGGGTAGAACCAGTACTTATACTAGTCACTCTAGATGGTTTCCTGGGTAGAACCAGTACTTATACTAGTCACTCTAGATGGTTTCCTGGGTAGAACCAGTACTTATACTAGTCACTCTCGATGGCTTCCTGGGTTGGCTTCCTGGGTAGAACCAGTACTTAAGACTAGTCACTCTAGATGGCTTCCTGGTGTCACAAAATGTCACGGGTAGAGCGTACTGGTCGTATATAGCTCTTGTATCGGTTACACCCAAAATCTATTGTTCGAGTTGAAACAATTTCACAATATTCATGATCTATTCATGTAACACGTAAAAGCGTGCACATTTTAAGTGGCCGCCAGAGAGGCCGTGTCATAAGTTTAGTTTTGTGCTAATGCATGTAAACGTATAGGTATATTTTCCTTAAACAGCAAAATTGTATAAGGGCCTCGCGTGTAGATTCAATACTGTAGATTTAGCCACGTTTGTCACGGACTGAACGGGGGAAATAATGATTTGTGCGTAATGTTTGCTATAAAACCCATTGTCTTCTAGCTATCGCCGGGATCATCGATAGTACTTTGTTGGAACAGAGATTGGACGGCAAATTTCACAGGCAACATGTGGTTAGTAATTTTATTAAACTTTTATCGTATATTTGTATTCAGTGGGCGGCGCCATCTTGTTTGGCGGTTACGACATCCGGTTAGCATTGATGTTTCTCAAACATAACTTTAGACTAGCATATGATTTTGAAGTTACTTTATTAGATGTAATTATTGTAATTGATCATTAATTGTAAAACAATATTAATTTGATAACAGTGGATAATAGGTGCATTAGTTAACGTTGGCGTATAACTCGGTGATTGTAATACACGATTGTTAACATTAGTTAACAATGAGATGAGTGACAAGAATAAATGCGTGCATGCATAACTCAGTGAGTGTAATATATGAGTAATTTGATCATGTTTATATAACATGTATTAGGGGCATTGATTAACAGCGACGTACATAGCGTATACATGGCGTTGTAGAATATGTATACATTGCTACTCATCATTAGTACAGCTTGCATATATTGATTGAATAATGATTTGTTTGGGTAATGATAATTATACAAGATTGTTATGTTTGTCAACCGACATCTAAAACGTATGTATAATTACAGCCTAAGCCATCCAGGATCTAAGCCATCCAGGAAATAAGCCATCCAGGATATAAGCCATCCAGGGTTGGAGTAAGCCATCTAGGTTTGGATATCCAGGAGTGGAGCTAAGCTTCCACAACTAACGTTACAAGCGGTGGAGACGGTCCCCGTACCTGCGCAGCCAGGTTTTACTAACGACAACCCCCGGGACACAAGGTGGGCCCGTTACCAGTCCTCACTGGAGGAAATATCATTCACAATCTCAGTGGAGATTAACTATCATTGCATCGCGTCATCAACCCTTACAGAAGGCATTTGATGACAATCATCCATTGAATTCGCGCATCGTCATCTTCATGAGCTCTCGCGCATCACAGTTATCGCGCTAGATCAACATTGTTATAGCTTTAACAACACTTTAGTGTCTTAGACATTCAGTATTTATAACAATACTAAGAACGTCTTAAACGTTCAGGAGAACATTCTTTTCATAGTTCATTTGTGTATTCGCTTGTTTTTTTAGATAATTGTATATATATTAAACATATTTTAAAAGTTGCATTAAACTTATGTAAATGCATTCACCGTCATTGATTCTTTCCTGAGTTAGCCCAACCACTAAGGTCATCCTGTGACAACTGGTTTTCAGAGTATTGGGATTTTTGGCGACTACGGAGGGAAAGAATCAATAAGTGATCTTTATGATGATATACTAAATCTCTACTTATTATTTTAGAATTGTGTACCACCCTCTGATCCATCAAGGCGACTGTCGACGATCACGGCCACAGCTTGGAAGACAAGTCAAGACACGACAAGGGTAGGGTGAGTCCAAACTGTTGTTTTGTCCGTTCTGTCCTTGGCGCGAGGTCGCAGTGGTCTACACGAGTGGGTCTGAGGCACTTTTGCTCAATAATTTGGGTGTTTGTTTTAACCTCCCTTGATATACACATAGTATCCAATTAGGTTGGCGAACAAGACGTTCTACTCATGTTGTGACACTCGAGTATACTTTATTTAATGGGAGAAGTAAATATACATGTACATGTCATACACATTTCGATGATTGTTTAAGGTTTATGTCCAATATCAAATTAAGATATTTTATGTAGTGTATATGTTTTGTGGAAGCTAGATAGTATCTATACATAACCGTTAGTAGTTAGCGCTAGTACTAATGTGTATGTAACTTGTCCGATGATGATGCCCAGGTATTTACTGAGGACACAGTGACTTACCATTAGTAGTTAAGTGAGTAGAATTATTAGTGACGTGTGTATTGTAATTATTGTAGTTAGTAGTCCACAATGTCCATAGACATGACGTCCATAAAGGATCTTACGGAAATGGGTAAGGAGTTAGGGTATGCTGGAGAGGAGCTTAGAACCTTTGTTAAAGAAGAACAGGCTAGGGAAAGGGAATTTAGACTGAAGGAAAGAGAAACTGAGAAAGATAGGTTAGAAGTAGAAAGTAGATTAGCTAAAGAGAAGCTAGAATTCGAAAGTAGGTTAGTTAAAGAGAAGGTAGAATTAGAAAGTAGACTAGCCACAGAGAAGCTAGAATTAGAAAGTAGATTAGCTAAAGAGAAGCTAGATGCTGATAAAGAGAAGCTAGAATTAGAAGGCAGGTTAGCTAAAGAGACACGAGATGATGAAAGTAGAATAGTAAGGGAGAAGCAAGAGTTAGAACATGAGAGGTTCGAAACAGATGGTAGACTAGCTAAGGCTAAGATGATAATGGAAAGGGAGCAAAAAGAGTTTGATCATAAGTTAGCTTTAGAGTTGGAAGCAGCTAAGACACATAGTAAGGAAAGTAAAACTGAAGGGAAAGATAGTTATTCTGGGAAGGTAAAAGGTTCGAAGTTACCATACTTTGATGCTGACAAAGATAACATGGACAGTTACTTGTTACGGTTCGAGCGTTATGCTGAGTTACAGGAATGGACCAAAGATAAGTGGGCAGTTCATTTAAGTGCGTTATTGAGAGGCAAGGCCTTAGATGTATTTTCTAGATTACCTAGTTTAGATGCTCTTGACTATGACAAGTTAAAGGATGCTCTTTTAAAGAGATTTGAACTAACTGAAGAAGGTTTTAGAAAGCGGTTTAGAGCTTGCTTGCCTGAGAAAGGCGAGTCATTTATTCAGTTCATTAGTAGATCTAGAAATTACTTAGATAGGTGGTTAGAGTTAGGGAAGGTAGCACAGACTTATCAGGGCCTCATAGATTTCTTGTTGCGGGACCAGCTATTCAATGTTTGTAGTAGAGATCTGTTCTTATTTCTGAAAGAAAGAAAACTAACTAGTGTAGGAGAAATGGCAACACAAGCAGATCAGTTTGCCGAGGCTAGAGGTGGAGCTCATAATGTAGTGTCGAAAGACAGAACTTTTAGAGATAGGCAAGGGGACGATCATAAACAGAAAGGCCAGAGTGGAAACTATAGAGGTGGAGGTAGTTCGATGGGTTCTCGAGGAGGTAGCAATAGTGGTAACATAGGTAGACCTTTTATTCGTTGTCGTCACTGTAATGGGAATCATGCTTCACATGAGTGTAGGAAAGCGGTGAAAGTGTCCGCTGTCGTAGACAATTTTAGTGACAATAGTAGAGTGGACAACAATGTAGGTAGTCCGAACCAAGGTTTTAACAACCCATGGAATTTCGGTAGAGGTAGAGGTGGTCAAAACCGAGGTAGAGGTAGAGGCAGAGGTAGTAATAGTCCGGTTATTAAAACCGAGAGTAGTAGCTGTTGTGTTAAAGCGGATGGTGTAATGGCGAAGATCGGAACATGTCTCTTTCCGTATGCAAATCTTCCAACGGCAGATGGTAGAGTGAATGGCACGGACGTAATTGTAATGAGGGATACAGGTTGTACAGGTGTGGTAGTTAGGCGTAGTTTAGTTACGGATGACCAGTTGGTAGGTAAACAGTCACCGTGTATGTTGTTAAATAAGTCGGTAGAGCACGTGCCAATAGCGAGAATAGATGTAGATACACCTTTCTTTAAAGGGACTACAGAGGCACTATGTATGGATGACCCGATGTATGATTTAACGATGGGGAACATAGAAGGTTCAGTACTTCCGGTAATGTCCGATTTTAGAAGTAGCATAAGTAATGCCGTAGAGACTAGAGCGCAGGTTCAGAAGCAAGCTCAGGCTTATAGAAAATTAAAGGTTCCTGCAGCCGTAGGTGACATATCTAAAGCGGAGTTTATAGAAGCACAAACTCAAGACGAGTCATTAGGTCCTTGTAAAGTGAAGGCCAAGGATGGGGTAGTGAAGAAGTGTAAAGGGTCCGGTAGTTGTAAGTTTGTACATAAGAATAGGTTATTGTACAGAGAATTTGAAGATAGTGGTAGTAGACAGTTTCACCAATTAGTGGTACCTACCCAGTATAGAACGACAGTGCTTAAGGTAGCTCATGAGTCGATTATGGGAGGTCATTTAGGCGTAAAGAAAACGTCAGATAGAGTATTGGCAGAATTTTATTGGCCAGGCGTTAGTGGAGATGTTACTAGGTATTGTAGGTCCTGCGATGTATGCCAAAGGACAGTACCAAAAGGTCGAGTGACCAAAGTACATTTAGGTCAGATGCCACTGATAGATACACCATTTAAGCGGGTAGCCGTAGACATAGTTGGACCAATTTTTCCAGTGTCAGATAGGAAAAATAGGTACATTTTAACCATGGTAGACTATGCAACTAGGTATCCGGAGGCAGTAGCATTGCCCTCAATTGAAACTGAGAGAGTAGCTGAGGCATTAGTTGATATGTTCAGTAGGCTAGGTGTACCAGAGGAAATGCTGACTGATTGTGGGTCACAGTTTACGTCAGAACTTATGGCTGAAGTAAGCAGGTTATTGTCTTTGCGTCAAATCATGACAACACCATATCACCCTATGTGTAACGGGTTAGTCGAACGATTTAACGGGACGTTAAAGCAAATGTTACGGCGTATGTGTACCGAGAGACCCAAAGATTGGGACAAGTATCTCAATGCTTTATTGTTTGCATTTAGAGAGGTTCCACAAGAGAGTTTAGGATTTTCTCCGTTTGAGTTATTGTACGGTAGGTCAGTTAGAGGTCCCATGAGGATTCTTAGAGAGATGTGGGCAAGTGAAGTAGATAGTGATGAGGTTAAGACTACATATCAGTATGTTTTAGATCTGAAGGAGAAACTAGAGGAGACTTGTAAGATAGCTCAAAGTCAGTTAGTTAAGGCAAGTACCAAGTATAAACGGTACTATGACCAGAAAGCTAGAGCTAGGAAGTTTAAGATCGATGACCAGGTGTTACTGTTACTCCCGACCGACAATAACAAGTTGTTATTACAATGGAAAGGTCCGTTTTACGTTAGAGGGATAGTGAACACTATGGATTACCGTATCGAGATAAACGGAAAGTTAAAGACCTTTCATGCGAATATGCTAAAGGAGTATATCAGTAGAACCGATAATGGGCAACAAGGGGTGTTAACCGTAGTTAATGTTGCAGTTATTGAGGATAGTGAGGAAGACAGTAGTGAGGACACTAGTCCCATGTATTTTCCCACTAGTGTAGGTAAGGAGACAGCAGCCGATGTAGACATATCGGGCATGCTTAGTGTAGCAGAAAAACGAGAGGTAAGTCGTTTAGACTCTGAGGGTAGTACTGTTCGGTCCGATAAGTCGAGACCAACAGATGTAGTGCAGTGTAGCTTTAAGCACACTTTAGTAAAGCCGATTAGGGAAACGAGAGACCCTACTCCATTTCGCAAACAGTATACTGGTAATGCGATGGATGCAATGTGTAAAGTTGGAGTTCTTGTAGTGACAGGAAGTAGTGTTATTAACAACCGTAAAGTCGGTGTAATAGACCGTGGAAAGCACAATATTGGGGCAGACTATTTAAGTCGCCGCACATAATGACCGGTTTAATACAATAGTGTATTGCAGTGTATTGTACAATAGTAGTATATGTTACGACAGGGTAGTGTACAATTGTAGAATAGTGTTGAAATTGTAATTACATATTATAGTTAGGTTATAACTGCAGTGGTAATAGTTAACATACTCAAGCGATTGAGCGATCAGCTTGTACGTTTTGTCGCTCGTTTGCTCAGAAGAATTAATAGTTTCTTAACGTGTAAATATTAATTATCATTTTGTTGAATTTTAAAAGTGTAGCACTTTCTTTAAGTGGGGAGATGTTGTCACAAAATGTCACGGGTAGAGCGTACTGGTCGTATATAGCTCTTGTATCGGTTACACCCAAAATCTATTGTTCGAGTTGAAACAATTTCACAATATTCATGATCTATTCATGTAACACGTAAAAGCGTGCACATTTTAAGTGGCCGCCAGAGAGGCCGTGTCATAAGTTTAGTTTTGTGCTAATGCATGTAAACGTATAGGTATATTTTCCTTAAACGGCAAAATTGTATAAGGGCCTCGCGTGTAGATTCAATACTGTAGATTTAGCCACGTTTGTCACGGACTGAACGGGGGAAATAATGATTTGGGCGTAATGTTTGCTATAAAACCCATTGTCTTCTAGCTATCGCCGGGATCATCGATAGTACTTTGTTGGAACAGAGATTGGACGGCAAATTTCACAGGCAACATGTGGTTAGTAATTTTATTAAACTTTTATCGTATATTTGTATTCAGTGGGCGGCCCCATCTTGTTTGGCGGTTACGACATCCGGTTAGCATTGATGTTTCTCAAACATAACTTTAGACTAGCATATGATTTTGAAGTTACTTTATTAGATGTAATTATTGTAATTGATCATTAATTGTAAAACAATATTAATTTGATAACAGTGGATAATAGGTGCATTAGTTAACGTTGGCGTATAACTCGGTGATTGTAATACACGATTGTTAACATTAGTTAACAATGAGATGAGTGACAAGAATAAATGCGTGCATGCATAACTCAGTGAGTGTAATATATGAGTAATTTGATCATGTTTATATAACATGTATTAGGGGCATTGATTAACAGCGACGTACATAGCGTATACATGGCGTTGTAGAATATGTATACATTGCTACTCATCATTAATACAGCTTGCATATATTGATTGAATAATGATTTGTTTGGGTAATGATAATTATACAAGACTGTTATGTTTGTCAACCGACATCTAAAACGTATGTATAATTACAGCCTAAGCCATCCAGGATCTAAGCCATCCAGGAAATAAGCCATCCAGGATATAAGCCATCCAGGGTTGGAGTAAGCCATCTAGGTTTGGATATCCAGGAGTGGAGCTAAGCTTCCACGACTAACGTTACAAGCGTTGGAGACGGTCCCCGTACCTGCGCAGCCAGGTTTTACTAACGACAACCCCCGGGACACAAGGTGGGCCCGTTACCAGTCCTCACTGGAGGAAATATCATTCACAATCTCAGTGGAGATTAACTATCATTGCATCGCGTCATCAACCCTTACAGAAGGCATTTGATGACAATCATCCATTGAATTCGCGCATCGTCATCTTCATGAGCTCTCGCGCATCACAGTTATCGCGCTAGATCAACATTGTTATAGCTTTAACAACACTTTAGTGTCTTAGACATTCAGTATTTATAACAATACTAAGAACGTCTTAAACGTTCAGGAGAACATTCTTTTCATAGTTCATTTGTGTATTCGCTTGTTTTTTTAGATAATTGTATATATATTAAACATATTTTAAAAGTTGCATTAAACTTATGTAAATGCATTCACCGTCATTGATTCTTTCCTGAGTTAGCCCAACCACTAAGGTCATCCTGTGACACCTGGGTAGAACCAGTACTTATACTATTCACTCTTGATGGCTTCCTGGGTAGAACCAGTACTTATACTAGTCACTCTCGATGGCTTCCTGGGCAAAACCAGTACTTATACTAGTCACTCTCGATGGTTTCCTGGGTAGAACCAGTACTTATACTAGTCACTCTCGATGGCTTCCTGGGTAGAACCAATACTAATACTAGTCACTCTCGATGGCTTCCTGGGTAGAACCAGTACTTATACTAGTCAATCTCGATGGCTTCCTGGGTAGAACCAGTACTTTAAGTCACTCTCGATGGTTTCCTGGGTAGAACCAGTACTTATACTAGTGGTTTCCTGGGTAGAACCAGTACTTATACTAGTCACTCTCGATGGTTTCTTGGGTAAAACCAGTACTTAGACTAGTCACTCTCGATGGCTTCCTGGGTAGAACCAGTACTTATACTAGTCACTCTCGATGGCTTCCTGGGTAGAACCAGTACTTATACTAGTCAGTCCTTTGTAAAAGTTTAAACGAGGTAATGAGGTGCATAATAACTTATCCAATTGTAATTCCAATTAAACGGAACATTTAAATAAATAAATCCCCGACAGCCAGCATTAATTGGCATGTATATGAGTTTTAAAAACAAAGGCATAGACAGCCAAAAAGCAAGTACTCAACAACTTGGCTGATCATGAGCAACAAGAGAATAAAACATTACAAGGACAACAATACAGTTTAACGCGGGACCTACCTGTAGTTGTTGTTGTTGGCTCGATGGTGGTTGTTGTCGGCTCCGTCATTGTTGTCGTCGTCGGCTGTGGTGTTGTCGTCGTTGCTTCTGTCGTCGTTGTTGTTGTTGCTGTAATATCAAAGGAATACAAGCAAAATGTTACGCAAGCGTAAAATAGCTGCCGAGAGGAAATAGCATATATCTGGATAGTGACTGGAAACGAAGTTTAACATAATAACATATCAAGTCACGGGTGTTAAAACAATATTGAAAAAAATAATGTTTACGCAAACACGCCACGACCATTTGTTTTTCTTACCAGACACATTCTTCCCGAGTTTTACCATCAGTTGTTCCTACCAGACATTTTGGATCAAGGTGGGCGACCTCGCTTCTCTCTGTTCAAAAACCTTGATTTGCCTTACATACTGATTACAATTCAACTTTGGAGCACGACGTGCTAGAAGTACACATCAGCACAGAAATACAGGTGTTCCCATGTAAGGGATGCGTGTGCGTTAGCGTGTGCATTACAAAAGACGTCTCACTGCTACCGTGTGTAATTATAAGATTGCTTATCAAAGTGAAAAACTCAAAGAAACTGTTCATTGCTACCTTACCATTACATGTGCAATTATGAAAACCATATAGGCAGCGAATAAACCCATCGACGGTAGGATAAAACTTGCGCCATAAAAAGTAGTAGTGTGTTGTTCGGTTTTAAATATTTTTAATAATTGCTGACAGATATATGTATTGCTGTTGCAGGTAAGATGAACACAGTCTGAAATTGGATGTGCAGCTATTAGACAACACTGGCACCAGAATATGATATGTTATGGGGGTTGAAGCAGTGTAGTGTAGGAATTCTGGTACAAACACTGGAGTAAAAGCCCAAAATAGTGCAAAGGATGCCACCACTCCAATTAAAAAAACAACAACTGGTCAACGTACCATATTTTGTACATTTTTGTGTGGGCAAATGACTGTGTTTCATAAATAAGTGAATTTTAGCTTGGAAACTTTAGGTTCGAAATGGCCCAGTAAACTTTATTCATATAGGCCAACATAGTAAAAGTGTACTGTGTTGTGAGACCTTAACAAAGCTAATAGTTCTGATACTAACGCTTCATTTCTCGATTTACATCTCTCTATTGAAAATTGTGAAACAATTAGCATAATCTATGACAAGAGAGATAATTTCAATTTTGATATTATTAATTATCCCCATTTGGATGTTCCCCGAGCAACTTCTTATAGGGTCTATGTGTCTCAACTTATTCGTTTTTTAGAGCTTGTACTCAATTTGAGGACTTTAATATTCGTAATCGTTGTATAACTAAAAAGCTACTCAATCAGGGCTACCGTTACCATAAACTTCGTAAAACCTGCAACATTTTATTATGGTAACCCTGATCTTCTTTCCAAATATAAAAGTAATTTAAGAACTCTTCTGAGACAAGGACTATCACAACCGGACTTTTATGGTGACGTGATTTACAAACTTCGTAATATCCTTGGTCATGATCACTTTCATACTATCTTTGCTAAACTTGTTAAAAGGTTTATCAAAAGAGGTTATGACCCTATCATTTTGCTTGGTGGTTGACCCATTTACAGTTCGCCACTATGCTTTCCTCTTTAATTGTGCGATGACCGGATAGGCTATTGACTCTATGATGACCTCTACATAAAGCGCAAAAGGACGGTGACGTTTGATGTTTGTCTGCATTCTTGTCTTGTCTTGCCCTCAATGATTCATTTTCTTGTTGCTCTGGCTTCTGCCGAGTCATTGAGTACTTTCTTTGTTGTTTTCTAGGCTATTGTTTTTTTGTATTTATATATACACGAGCATCTTTGTGTTTTAGTTTTATTGCCTATTAATGCTGCCTTGTTGGTTAGAGAATAGTTCATGGAGGGGATTTCTTTATTTACACTGTGTCGTGTTTGTTGCTTCCAAGGGATCACCTTTTCAGTATTTATTTAATGCATTTTCCCATTTCATATGAAACTGAACCACATTATGCAGATATTGTCTTGTATTTGTATCGATACCAATTACAATTTCAGATCGCGTTCAGCTCCTTTAAAGGAGAAATAAATTATAAATAATCAATATTTGTACATATTTTCCAAAATATCTGAGAATACTTTAAGAACAAAACTTTACGAATTCTGTCTCTCTTCCGTAAAGGCGAATTAAGTTGCATATTTAGTTTGATAAGCACTTTGGGTGTGTTGCGAACTGGCATGTATCGTTTTCTATGTGTAGCCGTTCTAATCTAAGGAATATCTAAATATATACTTGAAATATTTAGATTTTTTTTTCTTCCAAATTAGTCTCCCATTATAACGTATAATACAACATAGTTTATATACACTCTCTTTCTGGTAACAATTTCGACTTTTCAAAACTTTAATCAGTATAAGATAAGTATTCATGTCATCAAAACTTATACTTACTAATTTGCTGATTTGACATTTATTAACAATAATTAATTGTTTTAATTTTTGGTATTCTTGGATTCCATTTAATGTCAATGTCGTCAAGTTATTAAATTGTTTTTCAATTGACAAAACGTCAAATGTTATTTTACCTTCGTCGAAATTGAGGAACCTTAACTGAGAACGTAATCTATTCCCACAGGCACATACACAAACGCATGCACACATGTATACGCACGCTCGCACGCACGCACGCATCCCCACCCCCAACACACACACACACACACACACACACACACACGTACGGTTACTTACGAAATGCTGAGGCTTCATAGCTCACCAAGGCGATCACCAGAATAGCCAGACAAACCTTTGCAATCATGATGAAATCTGGATTGAAAGATAAATGGTGTGGTTAATAATAATGACGATATATTGTTTGGTATACGGAGAAGTAAGCGCCGGTTTGGGCATGATTTTATCCTAGGCATAATTCCTTGTACATCTTTCATTGTATATATGTTTGCTTATAATTGATTTCATACCGCATGCATATATCTTATTGAACTGTTGTAATATTATTTATGAATCTCCTTATTTGAAGGATATAAGAATACTACTGTTTTCAATTGATTGCATTAATTTCCAATGACATAAAAATAGCTTTTGTTTATGTACAATTCAAATTACATGTTGGAACTGCCTCGTCGATTTTGGTCGGGAAACCCGGAAATTTGTACTTTAGCTGTTGTAACACGTGTTTTGCCGACACTAATGACCTTACATATATAAAATATGGACGTTATTGTGGTCGCATTTAGGAACATTGGCTTACTGAACCAGCGACTTAGCCTCTCCAGATTAATACCAGTAGAATGTTCACGAAGCAAAAGCGTGCTTTAATTATAGCATAATGATATCTCTATTGCAAATGGAACAAGAAAAGTATAACGCATGTGTTATATATGTAGACGATTTTTAATAATGTGTTAGTTTGTGGAGGCTTTGTTCAAGTCACATACCTGTAATCGTCGATATGGAGATGACAGGAAGGTAAAGTGAAGAATTAAAAGATACTGTATGAATATAGATAAGTTTTTATTTGGTCTTAGGTATACATTATTATACATGTTAAAGGGAACATATATTCAAGCATTTTCAATTAAACGATTTACACCTGAGCTATTACAAAGGGAATTTCAGTGACCATACAATATAATATAAAAGTCATATTTACTTAAATTTTACAAGTGATTATCATATGGGCCCTATTTATGTTCATGTTTTAGTTGTATCAGGCTCCAAACCGCTTCGGAGTTGCCGTTAAGGCAATCAACTTTGCATTTTAAATGAATTACAAGTGATCTTACTTCATCTTTACTTCATTATATTACTCAAATATAAATGGGTGCAGAAACGTCTAGAGTAAAAATTAAAATAGATGCCGAAATGGTTTGATGCCGAAACGTCTAGGTGCCGATTCGTCTAGGTATCGAAATGGTTTGGTGCCGAAAAGTGCTGAATCGATCTTGATCACACAGACGCAAAAACTTGAGAATTGTCTGCATTTATTAATAAGCATGTTTCATGCACTGATTATTGGGTCCCTGCTTTAATTAGACTAATATACTTTATACAATAGTTTTCGAGTAGAAAAATAAAATCTTTGACATGAGAGATTATTTTAGTTAATTAGATAATTTTCCGATGAAAATCTTATTGTGTAAATGCTTTTAATAACTAATTCATCAGAGCTACCGTTACCATAAACTTCGAAAAGCCTTTTCAAAAAAAGTGTTGTTGTTACCCTCATTTACATTATTTTTACTTCTGCTACAATGACTATCAACACCTGATTTATATATACTTACTTAATATACATATACAAAATACATTACTTAATATTAAACTTGTTAAGAAAGGTATCAAAGGAGGTTATGCCCCTCTTATTTACTGTTATTCCCTTGTTGATCCGACTTCTTACACATTTGAAATGTTGGGAGTAATGTTTGAATAAAATATCTATCAGATCCACGAGTAGTTAGGGGCTTAATCGGATTGACATTTATGCTCATAATAAATACATGCATACATTTTATGATTTTTTTTGTGTTTTACTTAACATATTATTAATGTTGACTGGTTTGGTAGAGAATAGAGTGCGGAGGGGATTTCTTTATGTACACTGTCTGGTTTGACTGGAAAGATAATATGATAAGTGTGAGGTTTGGCCAACACTAGTAACCTCTTTAATCCCACAGTGGCTTTTGTGTCACTGACAGTGCTAAGAGCGTATCCATGATGGCATACCTTTAATGTGTTAATGTCTCATTCTTTACTTCCAAATGGTCATTTATATGTGCAACTGTTGTTTGTGTTAAATACGTGTTTGTGATTGGCTGCTTTCTGTGATTTCTACTGGTCTAACGACCAGGGATGGGGGAAAAGAACAATTCGTGACCGAAAAAACCCGGCAAATGTTCACTTATATCATGAGTCTTTGTGTTTTACTTATAATGCTGCTTTGTTGGTTAGAGAATAGTTCATGGCGGTGATTTCTTTATTTTCACTGTCCCGTTTTTATTGGGATGACAGAAGGGTAAGTGTGAGGTTTGGTGCACCCTAGAACCTGGTTTAAACCACCAGCGTTTTTTTTGCCACTGACCGTTCCAAGACGGTAGCCCTATTGTCAGCCCTTTTGTGTTTGTGACGTCCTACACCTTTATTCTTTGTTAACATTGCCATCATGTTTGTCCTTTTGCATGTTTTTGGGTTTACTGTGTTCTGTGAAAGCTGCATTTCCTGTTCGACTTTTATACTTATTTTTACTATATTTCAGGTGATGAAAAAGATACGAAAAAAGTTGTACCACATGTCATAAGAGTCTTATTATTCGTTATGCAAAGCAGGTATAGTGCACAATTATAGATTACCCTATACATAGATTTTACCATGTATAACCCAATTAAAGTTGCATACATGCAAAGTAATTGCCTCATTTATATGTCATAATATGTTTGACAACATCTGGTATAAAACTTCGTTCAAATTTAGTTACTTTTGAGATTTAAGCGTCAAAACCGTTCAAATTCGAGGGTTAATTTACCCCACCTATCTACTTATTTAGTGTGTCTCATTTGTTGGATTGGATGTCCGTGGGGTCTTTGTGTTTCCATTTTAGGGTGCTAACTCATAAATTATATATGATAGAAAAAAATACCAGCTATTAATGCTGGTATGGCATAGAGCAACATGTAAAATATACATCTGAAAAGCTACAGAACAACGTGTTACGAAATAAAACAGTTGCATATTTGAATTCACAAAGAAGACTTTTCAAAAGGTCAATGTTCTGTATTAAACTGCTAAAAAGTGAAAAGGTGTTGAAAAATAAATAGTAATATGCATTTTTATCTAGGTCAAACATTTACTGAGACAGGTATGGAAATCTGTTAGTACACGATAGGCTTCCTTTGAATAGTGTAGTTATGGTTTTGTTATCAAAACATTTCTATTAGTATTTGATCTTATAACGTAAATGATGTTTTGTGTTCATTATTTTCTAATTTTAAACATGTCGCTTTAATAAGAGAAATATTTTCATCTTGCAGAAAATAAAATAACCAAGTATGGATGTTTAGTGAGAGCACATGCAAATGCTTATTTAGCGGTGTGCATCGGTGTACATAGCATGTATTATCAAGCACCGATTAATATCGATATGTTTGTATAGAATAGGCTTTAAAACAATGTGGTTAAAATAAATTGAAATTGAACTTACTTTCTCAGTACAGGAGTTACAGTAGATGGTTGGTCCTTCTAGATAACGGGATCAGCGATAAACGCAACTTATATATAGTAATTCATATAACAGATGTTGTGTGTTGCAAACTACGTGCACTGTAAATATATTGACGTCACTAATTGTTAATATACTTAATTAAATGTCATTAAAATATGTAAATGTCATTATGAAACAGTGGCAGTTAAAGCTATCTCCGCCAACAACCAGCACATTTTACAACACATTAAACCGGTTTCTAAGCTTACTAACCATAACGTATATATGTAACTTACAAATGTAGCAAATCTGAACTCTAAAACTATAATATAACCAACTCAATCGGCCAGGTAAAAATCACCCTATCATGCTTCGAATTATGAGTTACTAACCCTAAAATTCATTTTACGCATACTCAATTGCAGTTATTTTAGGTACCCCGTTACTACATATAGACTTTTAATTTGCATATATGCATTAACCTCATCACATGGACAGAGTTTGGAAAAAAGAACAGTTTTGTGTTTGTAAAAATGTACCCTGTTGTTGGCGGGGTAGGGTGACTTTAAGTGCCTGTTTCAATGATTTATTTTACTTTTACAAAAGACATCATCTTGTTCTGTATCAACATGGGCGTTAAGTTATACGTATAGCACTTAGTCAGTTGACTCTATATGCAATATAATAGCATTTACGTATACAAATTTCATTACTATAATTGGCAAGATGGTCAGAGGACGTAACATGCACATATATTGGCCATTGCAGCAGCCAGTGCCGAAATAGAGTGCTGAGTGCGAGTGCGGAGCACGAGTTTCTTTATATCGGGGGCCATTTCTCTAGCGAGGGTGAGATATTCTCAGTATCTCAAGAAACACTGGTTATTTCAAGACTATAAATATACATAATTTAAAAATTGCATATTTTTATTAATATTTCTAGATCGATTCACGCTCTTTTACACCCAGCTTGCACGAGAACGCCAAGACGACGTTTACATCATCCAAGACGACGTTACGTCATACAAACAAAACAAGTGGAACCGGACTCTTCGTTAATTTCCGGTAATCGTTATTTTCCTAGTGACGGAATCTGACCGAAGACGTCCGTAAAACAATCAGACGTCATTTGGCATTTCCGTCACTGACGGAAAAGGCCGGACGCAATGTTCCGTACTGGGGAAATATCTCCCACTTGGAGATATTTCCCAGTAGAGCAACACGAGTAGATATAGCTTTTCTATTCCCAGTATTTCCTATATAAATCAGAGAGACAATTATGTAATATTCATATTTATTTAACTAAATTATGCTGATATACTTAATGTCAACCAATATGTCCAAGTCATCCAGAACACCTGCCACTTTCAAACATTATTGACAACAATTATTCCTTCCACAGACCTGAATGTGGATAAATTTCCAGTTTATGGTATTGCTAGTAATGGAATTTGCTGACTTGAACGGTACTTGTGATAAACAAAGAGCATCAAAATGCATGTGATAGAATATGATGAAATTTCTTATTAATACTGAAAAGGTGTTCTCTTGGAAGCAACAAACACAACCAAGAGGTATAAGAGTAGCAGACTCGGTTTTATTGAGTCTCTTCATGAGAGGTAATGTGAAGTGCAACACCCTCTCACGCCTCCTAGCACCGGCTTAAGCGATACTTTACTTTAAATTCACAAAGATCGGGTTGATGATCCCAAAGGACCAGTAAGTAATAACACCACAGATTTTGTAGTCGGGGGCGACTTCTTACGCCGCCACACATCACTAAACAAACGTTAGCGTAAATGTCAATAAATACTGACAAAGGGGATCCCTTGGGAAGCAACGAACACAAACAAGAGATACAAGTAGGCAGACTCGGTTTTATTGTGTTTGTTTATGAGAGGTAATTTAAAGTGCAACACCTCTCACGCCTCCTAGCACCGGCTTAGCGATATTCTAATTAAGATTAACACACGATTGCCATTACACGTATACGATCAATACCAGGCGTAGAAGCAGGGGATCAGACGGAAAATGTGGATAAAAAAAGCCAGGGGACACAATGAGAGCAATATGACCAGGCCAACAATTGACCATCTAACAACTGCACGTGTTGCGACCTAAAATATAATATGCATTGGTTTGTGAATGTATTCAATATAGAACATGGAAGTGTACATAGTGCAGCATTAATAACGCAGTTTAAGCATCATATACATGGACTTATATATACAAGGACTATATATACAAGGACTATATATACAAGGACTATATATACAAATGACTATATA